>JAPQWV010004405.1:0-30628 GCA_027422505.1 Craterostigma plantagineum
ACTTGTGTGTGCAATGTGCTTTTGACGAAATTTTGGGAGATATTGTAGAAAAGTTTAAGGTAATAGGTAAGTACTTCTGGGAACGCCGCTACGGGACGTCGTGGAAGCAAACCGTCCTTGCCGCCGGCTCAAGTACATCCGTTGCCAGTCCGACTAGGTGGAACTCGTTGTACCACCTCCTCAGCACCTTCATGCGCTACAAGGACTTGTTGACGCCTTTTTGGAACGAGGTCGTAGTCGGCAACACCTCCAGGTATGAATTACGACAACTTGATTGGCTATTGTAGGTTTGGTCGGTGTGTCATACTGAAGTGTTCGCCGAGGCTACCGAGAAATTTTCCGGAGTTCACTACCCGACGTCCCCATTATTCATCCCGAACCTCTTCGCGATGTGCTACAAGTTCGTGGAGTATCGCAACAGTCCATACTTGGGTGGTTTCATCCAAAACATGGAGCAGAAGTTCAGGAAGTATTAGGAAACAATCCCAATAGTCCACGGTTTGTCTGCCTTACTCGACCCATAGTTGCGGTGTTGATACTTTCGATATTTTTTCGATTATTATGCTCAGTTTCTTGGAAAGAAAGTGGACGGCCAAAGGCGAATTCACACTTCTCTCCAAAACTTTTTTCTGTTTACGCAGCTGAGCAGGGACACAGTGTGGAGCAACCCGTACAGCGAGCGAAGCCGGTTCGTCGGAAGGAGGCGGCGGCGCAATGGGACTACTACGAAGATTGAAGGCACAAAAGACGAAGACCAAAACACGTGCGTCGGGGTCGAACACGAACGAGATCCAACTGTACCTGAGCCACAACTTCCGACTCCTGAAGACTTCGACGTTTTGGCCTGGTGGAAGTACAACGCGACTCTCTATCCGACTTTATCCGCCGTCGCTCGAGTCGTTTTAGCCGTGCAAGCGTCTAGGTCGCCTCCGAGTCCGCCTCTCTACATCCAGACGAATTATCGGCGACCGACGTGCGAGCCTTAGCCCGGTTTCCCTCGCAATGCTAACCTATTGAAGGATTGGTATTTGGCCGAATCGAAGAACCGACGGGAGAACGCCATCGACGAGTTCCGTTCTTCTAGTTCGGACGAAGACGAAGAGGCCTCAAACATCGTCTTAGTTAATAGTCAAGTCGAATAAATTGTATTTCTTATTTCGAATATTTTTTCCTTTTTTTTAAGTTTAGTTTAGGTATTTTTTTTCTTTCTTTTATGTTTTATTTGTATTTTTTAGGTAGTTTTTTTTTTTATTTTTTTGTACTTTTCTTATCTTTTTTTCGAATAAAATTTTTGGATATTTTCTAAAGAATTTTTTCAAAAGTAAAAAAAAATAAAAAATTAAATGGGCCAGTTCCGGTTTGGAAAACCGGAACCGCCCCATAAAGGCCCGGGGGTTAGGTATGGTTTTGGGCCGGTCCCGGGGAAAATGGTCCCGAAACCGGAACCGATACCACGGCGGAACCGGTTGAACCGGAAACCGGTGGAACCGGAACCGCCGGAACCGGCCCAATTCGGCCCAAAGCGCAGGTCTAGTTGCACCTAACATTGACTCCACGCCTTATGATCGAAAACCTTATTCCCTTGGCTAATAGAAAAAGACACACTATAAAATGTTTTTTCGGCTCCCATTACAAACAAAGATTGTAATTTAGTTTTGTTTTCCTAGCTCATCACGTTTATACTGCTTGGTCCACTCTTTGGTTGATCAATTTATTTTATTGTAGTTGTGTGATTCAATTAATTATCAATTCTTCATCATATGTTTCCATTAACTGGTAACATATTTTACTTGCAAAATTCTGATTTTAGTGGAAGGCTTGATGAATTTAAATGGAATGTTAGAAGGATAATTTTAATGAAAGGCTCGTTGAACTTCGTATGTGTACGTAGTGATTACTTTATATATTTAACTGCGTTGTTCTAAGATTTCAGATTTCAATTTTCAGGAACTATGTTGAATAAAGTTATTGTGACACTATATTGGGGTGGTAAATTAAGCACAGATGGTAATCAACAGTTTATGATCAAGCTCCAAAAGATAGTAGAGTATTTTCCACGCGATATTTCATTTTATACAGTGTTAACTAATTACAAGAAATTAGCGGAGTGTATGACAATTTATTTGAAGGTATACATGCACTATATGGCAAAGATGATACAAATCGGGTTGCTTCTTTTCCACCCCATAGATAGTGCTGGCTTGCGTACGTTTTGATATGCAATGGAATGCAACGGGGAAAACATGTATATGAAGAGGTGTCCGTTGCAGAGAATCTGGTCTATTTTATATTTTGGTTTCAATATTTCAGCTTTTTTTTACTTAATTTTTAATATGTATTGGCACGTGGTCATTAGAAATTTCCGTTGGACGATCAACCGTTTGAAATGAGCCGCAACTTGAGACACCTATAGATGCTCGTACAGAAAATCAACCATCATGAACCCAAGAAATTTCTTTACATCATATATTAGCATATTCCATTGGCACTCCAAACAAGGTCGACAAAGGTAAGAATGAATATTAGTCGATACGACTACATACTTTGACTCATAAGAGGATATTTAGTTGGCAGTTCGAAATATTGTATAGAATTAACTAGAAGGTCGTATATTGTGAACACTAAGTACTCGAACAGTGTGGGAGGTGCGTCCACAAGAAAAAGGTATACGGCCTAGCGTTGGAGAATCGGAGTATACTGATGGAAAATTACAAATATGGAAGATCTGTATGTACGAAAGGGAGCACAAATACTGTCTTTAGTAATGTATCTTTAGAGCATAAGAACTTAAGCGTGAGACTGGTAGCCTCTGAAATATATAGGGATATTAAGGGAGATCAGCCATTACTAATGTTGAGGTTCGTAGACTGATTAAAAATAATTTCAGTTTTGATATTAAGAATAGCAAATCTCGACAAGAAATATACGACACATGAGAAACATCTGTTTCGAAATTGCGATGTTCTCTTCAAGCAACAAAAAATCCAGGTAATTTCATTTTATCATTGTTATATAATTATCACACTTTATATTTTTTATTACGTGCTTTTATTATTCTCCGACGATATTCGTAAATTATATGCAAGAATTATTGTCAAATATGACAATATACCTCTCGAGAATGGTGATTCTATGATGAGTTATGTATTTTGGGTTTCGGTCCGTTATTGATGCGTACAAGCATTGTCGGCCCGTTATTATAGTTGATGCAACCAACTTTCAATCAAACATGAATGCAAACTATTAATTGCTACTGCTTGACGAAGATGATCATATTTAGCTATTAGCTTTTTGCTTTTGTAGATGAGGTATCAAAATATGCGTGGCTTTGGTTTCTTGATCTCCTTAATACACATTTTATTCAAGGGAAACAAAAGACATGTCTGATATTTGATCGAGGTTCAGTAAGAGCTCTACCATACCTCCATGCCAGTAACGGACCTAGGATTGTAGGCTTGGGGGGGGGGGGGAGGGGGGGTTCCGCGGAGGCCGGATTTTGACTCGTTCATCTAGGGCCATATAATTTTAGGACGTTTTTTTAGTATTTGAGATTCTCACATGGATGATTTAGTTTATGTTTGAGGCCTCACTTTATTTAAAACGCTTGACCACCATAAATGAAAATCGCCCTGGCTGCTCAATCACGTTGTCCTGCTCGTCAACCAGCCACATAGAAAATCCACCCACTTGCCTGCAAAAATTATCTCAACACATATCTATTCTATTATATTAAGGGTGAGATGTGAATATAAAATTGCTCTTTTTTCTGTCAAATTGAATGTACTTTTAACAATTTTACCCTTATTTTAGTTTATTTCATTTTTATCCTTAGTTTATATTTTTTATTTTAAACTTAATTAATAATATGAATATATAATATAATATTTGCACATACGTAGTATGTGCTAATATACTAATACCTTAACCGTGAATGTTACACTGCATCTTTTTATCTAAATGGTTGATATTTCAATTAATATTTTAAAAGAATCATTCTGTACGATTCTAACTTTATTTATTTTTCTATTGCAGAATGAAATTTTTATTTGAAATGTAATTTGTATACTTCCATTTATAAATAAAAACTTTACAAACAGAAATAAGGGTAATTAAACAGTCAAAGGCAGAATACGTAAGTTGGACTTGCAACTGTTGGAGTTGAGCGCATACATAAAAATGAATTTTCACGGAGAAAAAAAACTAAAATGAATTAAAAATTGCATTGGCCCAAAATCAGCAACTAAGGCCCAACACGAAAAGACTAACTAACAGAAATAAATAAAGCCGAAATCATTTTTATTTTAACCTGCCCAGCATCACTATTCATCTTCAATCTTCCGAGGGGAGGAGGCTTTGCACAGCGCGTAGAAGAAAATCAGCAGATGTCGGAGTTGCCGTCGGTGCACGCCTAAGGGGTAAGCCCCCCCCCCCCCCCCGGGGGGGGGGGGGAACAAACTCCCCGAGCCCGCTGTAGATCCGTCCCTGCTCCCTGCCTTCTCTGAACCAGGGCCTTGCTATATATTTGTATGCTGCATGTAACATCAAATTTCATGAACAAATACAAAAGGTTCTCTTTTGAATAGCATGACGTAGTCAGCTGCATATGCAGAAGACGTATACAAGTTTAACAGTATCATGGAGAACGTTAAAAAAATTTAACGTCGTAGTATATCAATGTTGAAAGAGATAGATCTAGTACGATGGACCTTGATGATGTGGCGCAAGGTATATCTTTAATTTTTTTTCATATATATTGGTTTATTACTACATTTATATTATAGGTATGGGTCAGCAACATCAAATTGGTCAGAGATCATTAACAGTGTACTAATGGGCGCTCCTCGGCTACCTCCTACAGCTTGCACAAGTCACTTTTTTGCGTTGTCTATACTGCTTTCAAGAACATCGGAGAGAGATAGATCTATTGAAACAAGAAAGACCATTATGGCCTCAAGAAATTCATCAACAGTATAGTTGGGATAAAAATGTACAAAACATTCAGTTCGCTCATACAACACGGTTACTAGGACAACGGTCGTTATTACCTTGGGTAAACCAAGTCGTCGCCCTAAAGTTCGCCATGTCATCTCAAACATCGTCCTGTACGTGTCACAAGTGGTTAGTTTACAAGATTCCATGCTCACATGCGATTATTTATAGTCTTTGCATGAAACATTAAGACGGACTCAGGTGGGATGTAGGAGGTAGTTTTTTAATTTCACCAGTCACAACTTGTTATCATGTCGAGTTCAGTGAGTTTGATGTGTGCCTGTCACTGGCCGGGACATCACTGAAGGGTTTGCATGTAACGTATAATCTATAATTTTTGTTCGTGGATTGTGATGAGACAAATTAATACTCTCGATGCGGGATTAGTTAGATACCACAATATTAGTTATGTGAGATACCTCCAAGTGTCGGATCGAGCCGAACAAGAGGATCGGACTTAATAAGGATAAACAAGGTAGTGTCATAAAAGAGATATCGGATTTAGAGTCGAAAATTAGCCTTAACGAACAAATTGCTTTAATTTGTTTTGCTTTTTTATTAATTTTAGTTGGAAAATTAGGAATAATATGGTAATTTTAACATATGAGGAGGTTGAAATAAATCTTGATATTATGCCGTTGTATTTTGTTTTCAAACATTGCCGTAGCTATTCATAGTTAAATTGAGAGCCTATTAGTAAATGTAATTTGCAGTTAGGATTTTTTCTAAAAAAACCCTCTACATAT
The DNA here is from genome assembly GCA_027422505.1 of Craterostigma plantagineum. Classification (NCBI taxonomy): domain Eukaryota; kingdom Viridiplantae; phylum Streptophyta; class Magnoliopsida; order Lamiales; family Linderniaceae; genus Craterostigma; species Craterostigma plantagineum. Next base: position 5,736 of record JAPQWV010004405.1, read on the forward strand.
ATAAAGAATATATTTTTTGAATTTCTTCTTGTTGAAGGACAAATTATTACAAGAATCCAAAGTAAATGGCTCACCCGTCACATCTTCACTCCATTTATTCAAAACCATGGTCCACCCTTCCTATCAATCATTTATTATTAAAAACAAGTCACTTTAATTATTCTTTTCAAGAGTAAGGACACTTTATAATATACTTTGAATTTCTTCTTGTTGAAGGATCAAATATACAAGAATCCAAAGTAAATGGCTCACCCGTCACATCTTCAATCCATTTATTCAAGGGCAAATTTTGTGTCATGCCCTAATATATTTTAAAAATTAGGAATCAGCCCTGTCAGGATTTCTTTAGTTTAAAAGACCTATTTTTGAAAAAAAGTGAAAAGGACCAAAAACTGTGATTTGATGAAATTACCCTTAATAAAAGTGATTTCTGAATGGTATTGACGTCAGTTTTATGTTACACAGTTATACTGATTTGTTACCGAAGCAACCGCAAGTGTTACTATAACGTTATAAAATGTTACTTATCGACAGTAAAATGTTATTAACAGACCTATTTATTATATCGAACTATCGAACCCATTTTCCACACAGATCGAGCACAGTCGATTGTTAATACCTTGTTTTGTCTTCCATCATGCGGTATTACACCATAAACCTCAAAATCGTAAACCCTAAACTCGACGCGACGATCATTAGCGTTCTCCTATAAAAGATCGAATCATTAGTGTTTCGATCTTATTACACGTTCGATATTGAAAATTGGAACCCATTATAGGAGCATTGCTCCCTATAATGATGAATTTTCTGTCTAGGAAAACAGGGGGAGATGGTCGGTGGAGGGTTCAAGAACACTTAACTGTTACACAATTATACTGATTTGTTACTGTAAAAACCGTAAGTGTTATTTTAACGTCATAAGACGTTACTTATCGACACTAAAATGTTATTAACAGACATATTTATTACATCGGACTATCGAACCCATTTTTCCCACAGATCAAGCATTGCTCCCTATAATGGTGAATTTTCTGTCTAGGAAAATAGGGGGGATGGTCGGGTGGAGGGTTCAAGAACAATTATAACAGTTTTGCGCTGAAAAAAAAACACTTCCTTTCATTTGGAAACAACAGTCTTGTATTGAGTACCATATGACGTCTATTTAGTAACAAACGAAGTCGCAGAAGTACCACATCATTCAAAAATAATACCGATGCCTGCAGTAACACATTAAACAAATGATGTTGCAGGAAGCGGTATTATTTTTGAATATTGTGTTACTTCTGCGACGTCATTGTTACTAAATAGATGAAGTTTGGTACTCAATACAAGACTGTTGTTATCCAAGTGAAAGGAAGTGTTCTTTTTCAGCGCCGAACTGTTATAATTGGCTAGAACGGATTATTTAAGTATACAGCGTAATTTGGCATATGTCAAGGTTAATATGTCTTTGCGTCATTTTAGGGCCTGGCAGCTTAGTTTTACGAAAAGCAGGTCCTTATACTAAAGCCCACTGCAATGGGGCCTGAACCCAAAAGCAAACATACTAATAGGGCCTGATCTTAATTAACCCTTTATTCAAAACATGGTCCACCCTTCCTATCACTCCATTTATTAAAACAAGTCACTTTAATTATTCTTTGAAGTGTAAAGACACTTTATACTCAGCAGCCGTTTCATGTTTATTATTATTATTAAATTTAATCAATCACTTTAATGTTAACCCTGGTTACAAAATTGATTGATCAGTCCCAATATACAACCGAAAGTCGAACACTAGATACTACTAGGTACCGCACGCGAGTTTCGCTCATGGAAATAGGCGATTCCTGACAAGAAACAGCTCGCTACGAAGGGCCCTCGGAACTCTTCCTTTCCCTCACGCGCGCGTAAACGTCGACCTTGCCTCCTTGTGTATTGCTCACATCTGAAGACAACACGTCTGAAGACAGAATATATGGATGCAGCAAGATAGTGAAACCGAAGATAAATCACTCGTGCAATGATGGAAATGCGAATAACGCTCAGCTCGGCAGAAGGTGATCACAAGTGTACGCTCAAGCATCAAAAGATTTTTCCCAAATTATGCACCTAATCATGAAATCATCGATGCCATACGACTCTGTGCCAACAACATAATATCGCAACGGCGATTAGCTCAGAATAGCTCAAAATAGCATGGTTTTATTCCACAATAAATTAATTATGATAGTAATAAATCGGATTTTAATTTTAAGTGTAGAAAATTGGCTTAATGGATTGGAATAAAAGCACTGTAGCAACTGTATTTACGTGTAAAATTAACTGTTTATAATGTACTGGTGATGATCTAAAAGCAGATAAAATAGAAAGATATATTAAAAAAATGTTCGTGTATGTTCGTGTATACAAAAGTATACTCAATAGGAGATATGTATGTGATAGGGATAGAACCCCGAGCACGCTAGAAGTACAGGTAAACAACAGATAAGAGGTTGGGTCTGAAGGGAGGCAAGAATTAGATACGAAGTTCGACCAGAGGCGATATACGAAGGGATGTTTGGAGGAGCCAGGGAGATATTCCGGGGAGCCAAGGAGGTGTTACGGAGAGTTACGGAGCTATTCGGAAGAGCTAAAGGAAGCATCAGAAGAGCTAAGGAAGTGTTCGGGAGAGCTAAAGAACTGCCTCTAGCAGGATATTTGATAGGGGTGATCTTCGATCCAACACTCCTTCTGATCCAGTGACCTAGAAAGGTTAGTTTTCGGGATATGGTGTAGATGAGTGGGAGAGCTGGAGGTCAAAAGCAGTGCACGGAGGAAGTACAAATAGCCCTGACGTCGAGATGGTTGAGGAGGCGAGACATTGTTTATGGCCGACCAGGGGACATGTGGAAGACACTGATTGGAACACATTATGGCCAGAAGGAGGATATGCCAGTATAGTATAGACCGTCTGTAGCTGCTGTATCACAGGTTTGAAAGGAGAGTGCTTTTAAGTGGTCCCAAGTGAAGCCAGCTGGACAAGAGGGAGAGCAGTACAAAACCCTTCAGATACGCCTGTGGTATAAATAAGGGCTCATATCAATTTTACAGCATCGCTTCACATCCCCCACACACCAAGAACACACACACACATTCTCTCTCCCTCTCTTTATCTTCTCTTTATCTTTGAGGCTTGAAATCACTTGTAAACATGAGAGAATGTGAGATTGAGTGTGTAATCTTACTCGATTAATAGAAAGATCCTTCGACGGCCCGTGGACGTAGGATTCTCCCGAATCCGAACCACGTAAATCGTGTCTTCTTTATGTTTTCCGTCCTTTTTTCATACATTTCTTCCACGATCATCTGCCTCGGCTCTCACCTTGATTTTCCGAATCAAAAATCTTACTGAGCGGGGTCATACCCGCATCGGTATGTATATACTCAAAGAACATCATTTATTGTTTCACGTTGATCAATAAGCATATGGATGTATGTCCTATTGCCCACAAGTATTATAGCTAGGGAAGACTAGGCGTTGTAGATCACTAGACTAGGTGTAACTGAAAAATAGAAATCGTACGCCGGTAGGAACACCTTTGGAATATTTAAGAAAATGGCATTGACATGGTCACCTAAAAAAATGGCATTCAAATGTAAAATGACCGTAATGCCCTTACTAATCGCGGCCCCACATTTAAAACCAATATGTTAATGGGGGATCGTGTTATGGTGGGTTGGTGGGGTATAGTCCAGTGGTTGTGTAGTCAGACGTTCAAGTAATAGGTCTTGAGTTCATTTCCAACACATATTTTTTTTATATAGAATGGCCAAGCAGTGGACCTCGTCAGGGGCCCGTGCCATATAGCATGGGACCCGCACTATTAGTGGTTGCGTAGTCAGGCCTTCGAGTAATAGGTCTTGAGTTCAATCCCCAATACATATTTTTTTATATAGAATGACCAGATACAGTGGACCTCGTCAGGGGACCATGCCATATAGCAGGGGACCCGCACAATTTGCTGCACAGCAGCGAAATCCCCTGGTGCAAGCAGGGGACTCCCATGCTGTGCATAGAGCCGTCAAAAATGGCGAGTCCGTCGGGTTGGCACGCCCCGCCATGAAAATTAGGCGGGGGTGGGTTGGCCAATTACTGGCCCATTTAGAAGCAGGCCGAAACGGGCCAGCCCGCTTGGACCGCGAGTGAGGCGGGGCGGGACGGGGCGGGTTGGCCTGCATTAAATATATATGATATATATATTAATATATATATATATATTTGTAAGCTATTTAAAATATTAATGAATAATATTTATCACTAACTGATTTATCATTGAACTTATACTACATATTATAAATGATTTATGTCGAATATTCCGACATATTTATTAATAAAAACGTTATTCGAAAGCAAGCAAATCGAAAAAATTTAGAAAAAAAACGAAATAAAGTTAGCGGGTTGGCCCGCTAGCCCGCCAACCCGCTATGAGGCGGTGTAACATCCCGTCCATACTGGGACCCACTTGTAACATCCGTTCCCTAGTGGAACCCGTGGGATGAGCCCACCGCACCCGACTGATAGTCTGGCCCCACTATATCACCACTGGCCTTCCACCGTGCTTCGCACTGCACGCACCCTGAGTTGCTTTCCAGAGGGTCACCCATCCCAGTGCTACCCCAAATCAAGCACGGCTTAACTTTGAAGTTCTTATGGATGGACTCCCGAAAAGGTAGGTCATCCTGGTGATATGAGTAGTACTATCAATTCTCTTATACGATTCTTAGCCTGACACGCCCATTACGTTGCCAGTCTTAGGATCCCCTCTCATTTGGGTGTGTGATCGGTTCATTCATGTACCCCTTCGCTAGAAGCCTGCCAGGAGCCGCTCATGTCTGTGCATCTCTCCAGCACGGCGATCACTCCCGCCCTCATCAGCCCCGGGCCTCACTTGCCCACCAGCTTCCGTCTGGTTCGACCCCGAACCACACCGTACTGCGAGAGGTTGTGCTCTGATACCACTGTACATCCCATCTCATACCGGGGACCCACTTGTAACATCCGTCCTACAGGGACCTGTGGGTTGAGCCCACCGCACCCGACTGACAGTTTGGCCCCACTGTATCACCGTAGCCTTCCTGCGTGCTTCGCACTGCATGCACCCTGAGCTGCTTCCCAGGGGTCACCCATCCCAGTACTACCCAAGTCAAGCACGCTTAACTTTAAAGTTCTTATGGATGGACTCCAGAAAAGGTAGGTCGACCTTGGTGATATGAGTAGTACTATCAATTCTCTAATATGATTCTTAGCCTGACACGCCCATACATTGCCAGTCTCAGGATTCCTTTCATTCCGGTGTGGGATCGGTTCATTCATGTACCCCTTCGCCTAGAAGCCTGCAGGAGCCGCTCATGTCCGTGCACCTCTCTGGCACCGGCGATCATTACCACCCTCATCGGCAGGCTACTAGTTTACTATCCCATTTAGAAGGCGGGCGAAAAACGGTGCAGGGCGGGCAGCTCTAGATGCACACCAGACGCCAGGGACCTCGGCAGGGGACATCCCCAACACATATTTTTATATAAGAATGTTCAGACACAGTGGACCTCGGTAAGGGACCCGTGCTATATAGTAGGGGATTCGTGCCTTATAGTAGGGGATCCGCACCATTTACTCAACAACATGGGGTCCCCTACATATGCAGTAGGGGATCCCCCAATGCTGTGCAGCAGACGTAAGGGACCTCGACATGGGACGTGCTATGTAGCAGGGACCCGCACCATTTGCTGCACATGGGGGTCCGCTGCGTCTACTGCAGTAGGGGATCCCGCGTGATTTACAGCAGACGCAGGGGACCTCGGCAGGGGACCCGTGCTACATAGAAGTAGACCCGCTGCATTCAGTGCACAACATGGGGGGTCACCTGTCATATAGCACGGGACCCCTACTCAGGGTACCCGTGCTAGGCCCGCTGCGTCCACTGCGCAACATGGGCAGTCCCTGCAAAATGACAAAAATATCCTTAAATTGAAGGCTATTTTTTTAAAGGACCGGAACAACTTGCATGATTGTCGCCCGAGTAATCCAATATAGACGCCTAGATTCTATTTAGACCCCCTTATTTATTGTCACACAATTAGTTACAGCTTTAAAAACTATGTTTTTTCACCAAATATTAATTATCACACAATTATCACACGTCATATGCATAGTGTCTGCAATCTATTAAGTTATAGTCATTCAGAAATTGATATATTTTGCATGCACACCACACACACACACAAACACACACACGCATATATATATATATATATATATATATATATATATTGATTATGCCGTTAAAAAAAAATTATCTTTATGTAATTATTACATAATCCTTTATTTATTATTTATTCTAGTTATATCATAACAAATTAAGATTTATTATACTTAAAAGTAATCTATCATTTCACTCCTATATTTTTAATTTGTTATAATTATATCTTCATAAATCATTTTTCATATATAGAATAATATTTCATCACACGTTATGAATTATAAAATACCAAAAACATAAACTAACATTAAATATAATAATATATTTTAGGACAGCATAGGGGTGTTTGTTTGAAGGTAATAAGAGAAAAATATCAAAGTGACCTTCTCATCGCCAGTGTGTTTGTTAGCCTAATGATCATCGCCGTAATAACAGATCACTCAGATGGTGAAATAGGATGATATTTCAACTTTTGAATCACCCCAAAAAATAAGTGGTTTAAATCACGGTAATGAGGTGATGTTTTAATTTTTTAGCAATATTACTCCTTACATTTGACAATTTTCTTTATATGTAGTTGATAATGGTGACTTCTTCGATCCAGCATTCCTCATAACCTGACTACCTGCAGAGAGTAACTTTTAGGATATGGCGGCAGGTAAGCGGGAGAGCTAGAGACCAGAGGCCCCGTACGGGAAGGTTCTCACAACAAGACGGTTTGAGCGGGAAATATTGGGTATAGTCGACCAAGAGACATGTGGAAGGCAACGAGTGGGTGACATTGTAGACAGAGAGGAGGCGCGCTAGTCTGATAATAGTACATCTGCAATTGTTGTCTCTCGTAGGTTGTACCAGGAACTGCAGTCAAGTGGTCCCAAAGGACATCCAGCTGGAAAAGGAGAGGCCAAACGGATACTCCCTCCATCCCACTAATTTTATCACATTTTGCCATTTGGAGTCCCACTAATTTTTTCTTATTTAGCAAAAAAATATCACAAACAATTAATATAATAATATTAGATATTCTTAAAAGACGTGCCAAAATATACACTTTATTAACTTTTCATTGTACTATATTATTATAATAATATCACCTTAATTTACGTGTCGGCAACTTATGTGATAAAATTACCGGGACTGAGGGAGTATAATGGGACAAAGAGAAAGGGAGAGAGAGAGAAGATCACATCACACACCAAAAACACTTAGAGACTTTCCTGTAATCATCTTCTCCACCATTAACTCACTGTAACGAGAGAAGTGAGCTCGAGTGTGTATTTCTTAACTGTGAATAGTGAACATATTTCCGGCGGCCCCGTGGACGTATGACATCTGTCCGAACCACGTAAATCCTTGTCTCTTTCGTCTTCGGCATCAAAATACAGATCTTAACACATGTTAAAATATCAGACCCAGTCCGTTCACTCATCACCTCCTATTTTTCGGACCAAATCTTGTTGAATCGGGGTCATACCCGCATAGTAGTTATATATTTTTAAATTATATAACTAAGCTATTATAAGAAATGTTTATTGTAACAAATATAAAACGTGTGATTTATGTGTGATAGTTATAGTATGTGATTTTTAATTAATTCTACTAGTAAAAACGTGATTAATTAATCATCATGAATATTAAAACGTGGTATTTATATTATTGGAAACAATGTAAGAATTATCTTTTCAGTTAATATTCCAATGTGTTCAGGGGGTGTCATAGTACATACCCTTTTCGCCTCTAGAATGATAATGCATTAGGAACTAGGAAGGCACTTCACTCTCTCTCCATCACATACACCTAACACGCATACAGAACAGAAACAAGGGAAAAAAGCGAGAGAGAATAAAAACATGGGCTTTAACTTTGAGGAAAACAATGTTCCCTATCGTGAAGAAGCTCAAAGAAGCATTACTCGCCACCGAAGATTTCTTTGGACAAGCCCTTTCATGGATCAATAGTGCCTTCCACTGGGACGAGGAGCGCCAAGATCGGGCACTTGTTCCACGTGGCGCTTCCTTATCTCATCTCAGCCGTCGTTGTCATCACACTCTTACTCTGTCTCTACAAATGTTTTTGCTGTTGCTGCTGCGGTGGTGGTAGGAGAAGATTGACGGTCACGATGATGAAGCGCGGGGAAGAAACTGTAGGATGCCGAGATCTGCATTGAGGCTAATCCTAGAGGGTATTTTCGTAATTGAGAGCAAACCCCGGTGATCTTCTCTGTTGAAAAAGAAGAAGAAGTGTTGTAAGGTAAGTGTTTGGGTAATTTGAGACATAATACTATTTTGTTATGCATATGTATGTATGTGTCTACGTTCTGGGTGTTGATGGGTCCTAAAACCTATCCCTAATATAGTGTGCGTGCGTATGTGCGTTATGTTTGCAAATTTCATGTTTGATAATGATATGTCGTGCAACACAAACACCTGTTTAATCTGGTTAAATAGCAAATGTTTATTATATTTGTGTGATATGCTCATGTCGACAGACCAAGCAAGATGGTTATGATGTGTAGAGGATATCATCGTTCGCGGGCTAAAGATCTTCTAGCTGATGTCTTGAACCCCCAAACGGTGTAATTGTAAGAACAATATCATGATAAGAAAAACAAAAAAAAAAGAATTTGATGATTGAAACCGAGTCATGCATCTAAAGCGCTAAGAATAGTGAGACTTGGAGGGGTTGCATATGCCTGAGCACCTGGTAGAAAGAACATCAACAACGAGAAACATACTCTTTCCAGAAATGTGAAAGTGGTCTTTCTCCTATTCTCAATGTTACTTTTCTTACGGAAGAAAATTCCAGAATAGTTCTCTTGACTAATTTAGTTCCTTGCGTGGAACAATTTAATCTCCGATTTTGCCAAATTTTGAATAAATTCAGTCCTTCTATTAGTATGTCATTAATTTGGATTAAGAAAAATTGACCCGTATTGACATGTGATTGGCTAGGCTTAAAAAATAATAAGTTAGTATTAAAGGAAGTCCAAAAAAAAAATATATAATAAGAAATAAAGAGAAATTAAATTGAAAATAATAAATAAATCAAATACAAAACTAAAGAGAATAAAATTCTTTTTCCACCAACCAAACGTCAAACACCGGAACCAACAAGCGTAAGATGATATTATGTCTGTGATGGCAATCATAACATCAAATATCCTTACTGTCGTGCCGCTGACAGTCAGCAGCCATGACGAAAAACCGACGAAATTCAATGGGTCTGACTTCAAGAGGTGGCAGCAAAGATGGTTTTACCTCACGACACTGAATCTGCTTTGGTTTCTAAAATAACTCCCGACCCAGGTGACAGAGAAAGCCTGGCATGCTGATGGTGCCACAGAGGATGCCAGCCTAAGTGAACGATCAAGAAAAGTAGCGTTTGGGCGCTTGAAATCATTTGTGAATTCTTGTGTGTAATTATATTCTGAACTCCCTAGATGACTCCATATACAATGTCTACGCAATGGCTGAAACTACTAAAGATTTGTGATGGACAAGAAGTACAAAACTAATAATGAAAGATTGGTGAAATTCATTGTAGGCAAGTCTGTGATCTGCAACGGATAATCCACAATATACACACGGAGAATATGCAAATCAATGAATCCTTCCACGTAGCTGTTGGGGATATGCCATCGGAATGCCATACGAGGATGTAATGAATAGGGTGTAGACGTAAACGTGTTGTTTACATTTTAATATTTGAATATTGTATTCGAATATTATTATGGAATGAATGTTATATTTTATTGGATAATTGTCAAATTTGGTCCCTCAGTTATAGGCCTACATCAGTTTCAGTCCCTCGAAAATACACGTCATCAATATATGTCCCTCAATTTTTAACCGTTAATCAACTTCAGTCCTTTCCGTCAAGTTTGACCGGGTTAACAGTCAAAACTAACGGAATTGACCGTTAGTTGCCGTTAAATATTTTTTTTAAAAAGAAAAAAGAGAATTGCTTAAATATTAAAAGAACGAAAATAAAAATTTAAAAAATATAACAATTAAAAATGAAAATGAGACTAAAATTTAAAAATTGAAAACTAACTAAACTAAAATAAAATAAAATAAAAAACAAAATATAAAGTTTAAAAAATTAAAAATATTACAAATAAAGAAATTAAAATTCTAAAAATAGAGATATATTTAAAATAAAACAAAATCAAAAATAAAAGTAAAAATGTTATGAAAATAAAAAAATTAAATTAGAAAAACCCGAAATATAATTAAAATGAAACAAATTGAAAAAATTTAAATTGAAAAAAATTAAAGATCAGCTTCTTCCACGATCAATATTCGTTATCCGGATTTTTTTTTCAACAGTCATCTCCTCTGCGGAGTGATCAACCGCATCTTTGTTGGCGTGGCCCTAATCCCCTGCTTCTGTTTTGGAAGAAATCAAACGGTTCCTCCTCCGACATCTTCCTTTTTTAATATTTTTCTTATTTTATTTTTATTTAAATTATATTTCAATTTTAAATTTAAGTCTCTTTTTCATTTTGATTTTATTTTAATTATATTTCTGCTTTTTCTAAATTAATTTCTTATTTTAATTAAAATTTTTAATTTTATATTGATTTCTTTTTTATTTTAAATATATCTCCATTTTTTAGAATTTTAGTTTCTTTTTATTTTAATTATCTTTTTAATTTTTTAAAATATACTTTTTGTTCTTATTTTACTTTTATTTTAAGTATATTTTCAATTTTTAAATTTTAGTCTCTTTTTTCATTTGTACTTTTATTATATTTTTTTTTAAATATTTAACGGCACTAACGGTCAATTCCATTAGTTTTGACGGTCACCCGGTGAAACTTGACGGAAAGGACTGAAGTGATTAACGGTTAAAAATTGAGGGACATATATTGATGACGTGTGTTTTCGAGGGACTGAAACTGATGTAGGCCTATAACTGAGGGACCAAATTTGAAATTATCCCTATTTTATTTTACAATTAATTCCTTTATAGACATATTACTTATTTACCATCAATTCATACTTGGCATCCGGTAAGATGGTAAATTAGTAAAACTTAGTAAAACTCATATATACGAGTTTAGTCACCGATTCTCATGAGATGAGAGGGGGTCGGTGAGCTGTTATTTTCGGTTATTAAATTAGTCCATAAGTCTTAGACCTCAGTAGGGTGACCGAGTGTCGATCATGACTTATTTGTTGACGACTCCTAAAGTTGTGCCAACTATTCACTTGGGAAGCGGGAGGTTGTAACATTGATATGAGTTGAATCGAGGATTGACTTATTTTTGGACACGACTCGTAATCGATTGATCACATGGCAAATACTTGTTGAGTGTCAATGATTGATTGATTGACTATAGTAGTATACGTGACCTTAGACCGAAGGGTCATTGACAGAGTTGCTTCGGGGTCCTGACTTGTCACTAGTTTGTTAGGCCCTCTTTGTTCGATGAAGAACATGGTCAGCGGCGAAATATGGTCTTGACAACCAAGTGAAACTGCTGGTTTTGACTGTCGTGAGGGATTCACAACCTCGCAAGTAATTGAGGTATATGTCCTATGTATATTAGGGGACGAGAAATTACGCGATATCTGCAGAGTATAAAAACTAACTCTCGTGGGACGTGTAGTGTAGTATAAGTCACGAATTTGTCATAGTGTCGGATTAGTGAGTTTGACATTACAATGGCTCTCACTCGACCGAGACATACGTGAAGGGTCTATACGTAGTACGACGATCTATAGTCGGTTCGTAAATACGAAGATCATACTCAACACGGGATCTACTCGGTACCGCGAGATTGTCTAGGTGCTTACCGAATTCTTGGATTCCTCCCCTACCGGATTTAGACGAACCAAGAGAGTCGGACTTAAGGATCACTTGGACAGTAGCTACCAAAGAGAGATGCATATTTATCTAACGGGCTGAGTCATTAATAAAATGTTAAATATGAGTTTTAAAAACTATATTACATGGACTAGATTCCCGGAACGAAACGATAAAGAATGGTTCGGAAATAGGGTTCACAGCAATGAGCAAGGCTCGTCACGGCCGTGACCGTGAAGCCCTCTTGCTTATTTGAGAAGTAAAAAAGATAGTATGTTCCTAATAAAAACTAAACGGTTCATATAAGTCCAATGTAAGAGTGCTCGTTTGGTGTCCCCCATAAGCACATACAGTATAAAAAATATTATCTTATTTAATGTTTTGTTTGGTATTCCAGCCCGCAATTAGTATTTCTGCCCGATAGTAGATGAGAGGCCCCCATAAAACTCTTTTATCATGGCAAGATAAATATCTTGGTTTGTAATAAAAAGTTTATACTTTCTTTACAAACCTCTTATAACCGACAGAAAAAGTTATCTCAGTCCCATCAGCTAGTTTATATTGAGAATCTAGTCTGATAACGGGCTTAAAAATTATGTCGGGGCTGAGAATAATACAAACAATATTAGGCCAACTATTTATATTATATTGTCCTCTCACGGACATCAAACCCAAATATTATCCCAAGATAAAAAATTACATAGGGCCGTTTAGTTAATTGGATAAGTCAAGATATGATTCTTTGTTTATCTGAAATAATCTTGTTCAGTTTAAAATATTTTCATTTGTATAATGCCCAGGGGCGGATCTAGGAATTTCGGAGAGGGGGGGCCGCCGTATAAAGGAGTTGATAGTTTGGTTTAACATAATTATTTTTTTTTTGAAACATGGGGAACCCTAGCGGGCCAGGTAAACCCGAGGGCCGATCCACTACATGCTAAACAGGCCGACTACGCACATGTCTGATTAGTCATATTATTTTGTTAAAGAAATAATAAATTAGATATATAAAAACAATTGATAAATATTATAATGAATTTAGTTGTATTATTTTGTTAAAAAAAACCAAAAAAATAAAAAATGCTAAAAACTAACAGTAAACTAAAAAAAGAATGTCTAAGAAATAAATTAGAAATAGCGAGTTTAAAGAAAAAAGAACATTAAAAAGTTAAAAATCTAAGGACAAAAGGTAAAAATACGAAGCAAAGATATTAGAGATAAATCAAAAGAAAAGAAATTAATACAGAAGGAACTCGAACCCTCGACAACTGAAGTATAAGACAGCTCCTTCACCACTATGCTACCTAACATTTTCATATTATTTACACAACATAAGCTATTTGTCAGTATTAAAACTATATACGTATATAGCACTAAAAAATTTGGGAAATTCCCCGGGGGGGGGGGGGGGGGGGGGGCGTGGCCTCCCCAGCCCTATACTAGATCCGCCACTGATAATGCCTGCTATAATTGACGGGGCCCGTTACATTCGTATAAAATCAGTAATAAGGCCCAATATAAATTTATTTTACTAAGCCCATGATTATTTACCTTACCCTAGAGCTGAAAATTTGGGCGGGCCTGCCCGCCTGGCCCGGATTGAGTGGGATGCCCGTAATTGTCTGGGCTGGGTTGGGCTGGCAATGGGCCAATTAAATCTAGGCCCTAGCCCAAAGAACAGTGGCCGGGCCAACCCGGCCTAGCCCATTGTGGTGATGTTTTGGAACTTTTAAAATTCAAGACACTGACCCAAACCCTTACAATGTTGGGACGTGTAGCTGTAGATAGGGGTGAGCAAAATCGGATATCCGAATTTTCGGATATCCGAAATCGGATCAAAAAATGATATCCGTATCTGGTCCGATTTTAATTGGATATCCGAAAATCGGATATCCGCTTTATTCGGATATTAAATCGAATATGCGCATCGGTTTTTAAATTTATTTTTTAAATAGTTTTCATATTTTCTTTTCAAAATCATATTTTTATTTCTTATCAAAATAAAAAATATATTTTTTCATATAAAAATTACTACACGTAGTATTAACACAATATGTGAATTCATGATTCAAATTACATAATAAATAATAAACAATATGTGAATTCATGATTCAAAATATATTATGTTCAAAATCATTTTTTATTTCTTATCAAAATAAAAAATATAGTTTTTCATATAAAAATTTATACACATAGTAATTCACACAATATGTGAATTCATGATTCAAAATTACATAATAAAATAATATAACTATAAATATTTCTATTTTTGAGGATTTTTTTCCCTTTTTGACCTTCATTTTCATTTTGGGCTATTTTTTATTTTTTTAATTATTTTTAAATATAAACCCGGATACCGGATATCCGGATTTAGAGACAAACTACTATCCGTATCCGATCCGGTTTATTTTAAAATAGATCAGATCGGATATTCGATCCGGTTTTTAAAACCTGATATCCGAATTTTCGGGTTTTGAAAAACCGGATATCGGATCGGAATCGGGTTTTCGGATATTTTGCTCAGCCCTAGCTGTAGATATGGTGGCGAGATTTGTCTTCCCTATATGCCCCCAATTCCAACGAGCGATATCGTACGAAGATCTACAAACGAATCCAAACTACAAAGGCGGGTTCATTTCTGAATCCAATCTGCTAAACTGATCGTTAAATCGTCGGTTGGTTGTGGAGTTTCTCCGATGAAGAAAGGTTTTCCTGGATCTTAAAACAATGCCATTGATTTCCTCTACCATGGAGTCTGAGATGGACTCTATGTACTCAAACAAGGTATGGACCTTGGTAGACCCACCACAAGGTATTGTACCGATTGGCTGTAAATGGGTATACAAGCGTAAGCTAGGAGTAGATGGAGAAGTAAGTACTTATAAAAGCGCGTCTGGTTGCAAAAGGTTATACTCAAAAAACAAGGTGTGGATTACGATGAAACCTTTTCACCAATAGCAGTGCTTAAATCCATTCGTATCTGATTGCCATAGCTGCGTATTATGACTACGAGATATGGCAAAAGGATGTTACTGCCTTTCTTAATGGCAAGATTAAGGAAGAGATTTATATGAGACAGCCGGAGGGCTTATATCTAGTGGGAGCGAGCAAATGGTTTGC
The DNA here is from genome assembly GCA_027422505.1 of Craterostigma plantagineum. NCBI lineage: Eukaryota > Viridiplantae > Streptophyta > Magnoliopsida > Lamiales > Linderniaceae > Craterostigma > Craterostigma plantagineum. The sequence goes on from JAPQWV010004405.1 coordinate 20,885, forward strand.
AAACTTCAAAGGTCCATTTATGGACTTACACAAGCTTCAAGGAGTTGGAACATTCGTTTGATGAAAACGATCAAAATGTTTGATTTTCATAAAAATCCGGATGAACCATGTGTTTATAAGAAGGTTAGTGGAAATGCGGTGGCCTTTATAGTGCTCTATGTTGACGATATTCTACTCATTGGGAATGATATAGGAATGTTGCAGTCAACAAGGACTTGGTTGTCTAAACAGTTTTCCATGAAATATTTGGGAGAGGCATCTTTTATCCTAGGGATAAAGATTTATAGAGATAGGTCACGAAAGATAATCGGACTGTCCCAATCGATGTACATAGACAAGGTGCTAAAGAGGTTTAGCATGGAGGAATCAAAGCGTGGATACCTCCCAATGAGCCATGGTGTTTCACTTTCTAAGGTTATGTCTCCAAAGACGCCTGAAGAAAGAGAAAGAATGGCTCGAGTCCCGTATGCATATGCTATTGGTAGCATTATGTATGTGATGTTATGTACTACGCCTGATGTAGCTCATGCTCTAAGCGTTACGAGCAGGTATCAGTCTAATCCAGGTGAAGAACACTGGAAAGCCGTTACGATGATCCTTAAGTACTTGAGAAGAAACTAAGGATATCTTTTTGATATATGGCAATGGAGAATTGAAGCTAGAAGGGTTACTGACTCTAGTTTCCAGTCCGATAAAGACGACTCAAAATCAATGTCTGGATACTTGTTACCTTGAATGGAGCTGCACTTAGTTCGAAAAGTTCCAAGCAAGAGACAACTGCTGACTCTACAACCGAGGCTGAATACATTGCAGCATCAGATGCAGCAAAAGAAGCTGCTTGGATGAGGAACTTTATCCAAGGGTTGGGTGTAGCTCAGTCAGTTGTTGATCCAATAATGGTTTATTGTGACAACAATGGAGCTATCGCGAGCCGAGATCTTATCAAAGATCCAAACACATTATGAGACAATACCACCTGATTAGAGAGATCATGGTAGAGGTGAAGTCGTAGTAGATCGAGTCGCTTCAGCAGAAAAAACGTAGCAGACCCCCTGACTAAGCCCTTGTCACAGAAAGTATTCGATGGACATCTCGAGAAGATGGGCCTGAAATACATGGCAATTGGAACCAGGGCAAGTGGAGTTGTTAGAGTAGAATGGCCAGTGTTCCAACTTGATTGGATGTTTTCTACTTGTAAAGACAATTATTGGAAATGATAAAAGGCATTGTTTTATCTTATGCTGATACATTATGATAAAGTCCTTGGATCATATAAGCTGAAGGACATGATTACGCATTTGATGGTGATCATGGAATATGTCTTAAGCTGTGATCTTAAATGTTCCAAGTCGATGGTATTTCAAAGCAGGACATTGAATAACCTGGAAAGATTTGTGCATATGTTGCATGCTGTTAGACGAGGATGTTACGTTCCATTAGCATTAGCGTGTGACGCAAATGCATATATGCAGATGCTTGTTGGGGAAACGTTTGTGTGGAAACGTATCTTCCAATTGATGATTTGAGTTAAAGATATTTATGGTCTGGACCATATTGAGAACGTTTCTTTTGATTATATATATGATATATGTCATGTAAGAAAAGGATATGCAAATCAGTGAACTCACAACCCATCATAACCTCATGAACGTGTGATTTAAGAAAAGAGAAGGGTTTTCTTTTAGTATTCATTTCATATAATAACATCGATTCAATATCGGGATTATTTCTACTAGCGAAGAAATCATTCCGGCGTCGTAATCAAACGTGGACTCAACTAGAGGGGAGACATTTGAATCCCTACGGCGAGTACGAGTACGGTGACGTCGACGACGAGCTTACGAAGACGGTGGTCGCCACTAGCCGGGAATTGATTCCCTCTCCTTCGTCGCTAAAAAAGAAGCTAAGGAATAGGTAATATACTAAACCCTAGCCACGCAAAAATTCGTACCACTTACGTGATTTTAAAAGATGACGATCCCAACAATCGTTAGAGGAACTGACGGGGAAAATTTATACGATAAAATGTATATTTTGTTTCGAAGTTTCCGCTGCATCGCCTCGTGCGGCCTAGCGAACCTAACAGCCTGTTCACGAGCTTTCGAGCCACTACATCCGGGCTCAAGCTCGAGCTCGACATAAACGAGCTCGAGCCGAGCTTTTGCCGAGCCGGCTCGTCAAGCTCACGAGCCGGGTCGGCTCATCTTTCACCCCTGCACACAACCATAACTATCTATTAGAAACACGAGATTAATTGAAGCTAGGAAAAGTGAGTCTAAATATTAAAACGCATAAATGTCTGGTATTTTGTTTCCTTATTTCGATGGAATATCATGGCCATTATTATTACACAAGCTGACCTAGACACGCGAGTCGCGACCATCAAGAATAAAGCCAAAATCATGTGGGGACAAACGACGAAGCCTTTGGGGAGTGTGTGGTGGACGACGATCTTGGTTTTGGTACGCTCGGACGGTTATGTAGTTTACCGATATAATGCTTCTTGCAAACTTGGTGGACAGCTGCAGAGATACGAGGATTACAATTTTTATACATTCTGACCATTAATAATTCATTTCTTCGTTCCCCTTTGCCTTTCTTTAGGGCTCTTATTATTGTTACCTTCTCGTTTATGTTGCGTAGTAAGATTTGGAAAAAAAATAAACACTATTCTTTGTCGTTGGAGCAGAGTATATATTGTTTTTTTTTGTTCCCCCTTGTTTTAGTTCTTGAATACCATACCATAACTAACTTTGTGTCAGATAAAAGACGTACACCCCCGGGATAATACGACGATCTAAATGTTACGTCGACTGTTGCTCTATTGAGGCTTAAAATAATAAAAAGAAATACTGTAAAACTACGGATCTGAAACAAGATGTATTAAATCGATCAAATGAGTCAAACTAAATCTCATATCTCCCACATCTTAGAACTCGTACTGAGATTTCACGTGATGTCGGATAATGTTAGAGAAAAGACGTCGACCGCTGGGAAGACGCACACGATAATACGAAGTCAAATCTTTATTAATGGGGAGCAATTTACCAATCAAATGACTCTTGATATACTATTATCAAGAGCTAAATAGGAGTTGAGCCATTTCTACTCTCCTTGAGTTCGATTTAATGATTGTCCAATTTACCTGAGTTTTGACCACGAGTGAAAAACCATGTCGAATAATATCATATGTAAAAGTTTAAAATATTAGAATTTTCTTTTCACAAGCCTAACGCACGTGCCACGCTACATAGTGCTAATTACGATTTAGGGTGTACTTGATTCGTGGAAATTAGTAGGAAAAAGAAAATAAAAGAAAATACGTTTTTTTGTTTGGTTGATTGGAAAAATAAACAAGGAAAAGAAAAGAAAATTAGTGTTTTCCTTTTACTTAAAACTAAGCAACTAATCTCACCAAATAGCGTGGAAAACTAAAGAAAAACTTATGAAACTATTTCTCTCATTTTCTTTTCCACCATACTTTCATGGAACCAAACACCGTGGGAGAGTTGGTATAAGAGCCTAGGCCAAGACATGTGGTAGCTGAAGCAGTCGAACGACTGGGAAATCCGCAGAAAAATTTGCACAACTTTGCGAGTTACACGAAACAGATTGGAGCATCAGAGACTCTTTTTGGTCCAACAATTAAGGTAGGACGATTCTACAGTTTTATATCCATCAATTCTTTTCCTTACTACATTGATTCACGACATAGAAGTTAGTGCGGAAAAGAAGAAACTCAAGAAGCAAAACTGAAGATGAACGCATGAATCTAAAATAATTTCAGGTTAATTTTACATTGCTCGCAGCTCCAACATGCAAACACAACACAAGTATAAGATTGTCCTGCCATTTCTTCCGCATAAAAAACACAACGTACTTTCAAGCAATACAAGCATAATAACCATGGTGGTAGTAACACAGTGAAGGAGTGAGCAAAGATTAAGGATGTGAAAAAACACAACGTACTTCAAGCAATACAAGCATAATAACCATGGTGGTAGTAACACAGTGACGGAGCGTGCAAAGATTAAGGATGTGAAGAAAACTCGTTTGGTATAACATACTCTCTATCAGTGTTTAATCGGCTCGGGACTGCCCAGCTCGAGAAGACAAAATGATTCCGACAATCAAACCATATAATGCCAACGCTTCAGCAAAAATGAGGATAAGGATCATCCCACGAACAACTTTGGCTGCTGTGCATTAGCCTGAAATGAAATGCATATCAATAATTCAGACGATTACTCCTTCGGCAGCACATTCTCTCTCAGCAGAACTGAGAACACACATCAACATCTTTATTTGCCACAAACATTACGCAGAAATGAGAGGCAAGTAAGTATACATATTCGAATCGTACTTGTCGTTCGTATTTATGAGGTTAACTGCAGGAAAACAAGTCACATACAAGGTTGGGTAAGAACTAAGAAGGCCCTTTAAAACAAGAGTGCAAAGTAGATAAATCAACCATAAGAAGCAAGACTGCATAGGACAATGAGAGTGCATAGCGTTTATTCAGAAATTATTCCAACAAAATGAAAAGAAATTACTCAGAAATCATAGTCGAAGTGCATATTGGAACGTACTTGTAGTTCTTATATTCTGAGTCTAATAAAGTTTAGGAGAACAATTAACACACACAAGGTGGGTAACTAAGAGGTTTTATAGATTGAACAAACCAACTAACACAACACAAAAAGACCACGAGAAGCACGTCAGCACACAAATTTCATCAATCTCTCAGCTCAGAGGTGAGAGGATCATGAAATTACCTGACACCAGCATCTCCCACAATCCCAATAGCCATTCCAGCGGCTAGGCCAGCGACGGCCGCAGGCAAGGCCAGACGAAAGGTGAGCGTAGCCATCGAAGAGGTAGTAAGACTTGCCTTAGGGTTAATTCCAGTGCTGATGATCACAGCAATGATCAAACCGTAGATACCCAAAAACACCAGCCATGACCACAGGGACGATGGACTTCATGACCAGCTCGGCCGCATCACACCCATCGACGCCACGCCCACGCCGCTCTTCGCCGTGCCGTAGGCCGCACCCATACCTAAGAAGACGAATCGCTATGAATCTAATTCAACTACGCAAAGCTCAAAACTAAAAGGATATGTTAATTTTAAGAAAATCGCAATCGATGCAACTCACATGAGAAGACGAGCGCTGCTGCAGCGCGAGGAAGCCGAAGAACGGTGCAGTCTCGTCTCCGCTGAAAGTGAAGCCATTTTTCGAAATCGAATCTTATCGAAAGTGCTGCGGATTGGATTCTGAGTGCAAGAGCTTCGATTTCAGATCTTCGATCCCAATTTTTACGCGTCAACAAGGTGTGTGCGGATTCGCGCAGAAACTGAAAGAATATGGGGATCAAAGCCGAACACGTGGCTTTTAGACAGAGAATTGGGCCTTTATATTGGACCTTACATTAGTGGCCCACATTAGATTTGAGCCCATTATGTCTTAAGTGCTCAGTACAATAAACAATTTTGTTAAAGTAATATAGTATGCTAAGCACAAATATAAACAAATATAAAGGTGCATACATGTTATCGAAACAGGTGTTATGATTTTGCATTGCTTTTCTATACCTTTTTCTTGATTTTCTACAATCTAGGTCTTAGCTTTCCAAACATGACCTATTTTGAGCGGAAAACACACGACTTCAAGCAAACCCACGAGTATGACAAAGTCGAGCAAAATCATCAATGAATTGAGATAATTTAGATTTATTTCCCTGCAACCCATGATATGAAAGATCCATATGTTCAGCGGCGGAGCTATTAAAGGATCAGTGGGGTGTTTGGACCACTGAAATTTTTTTTTAATTAGTAATATAGTGTAAATTTTTAAGTGATGCACTAAAATTGAAAAATTTTCCACTACAGGGACCCGACTGAAACTTTTTAAAAGATAGGGTGTGGGGTAGTCTGGCTCCACCACTGCATATATTTTACTGACTTGAACCGGATATGTGCATGATCGAACCTTGAAAACCAACATATCTTTTTCTTTCTCTCTTTTTGTTTTTCTTTTCTATTTCAGTTTTTCTAGTTCATCTTTCATGAAAACACCACATACATAAGCCTGAGAAACTGGTGGCGAATCAAGTGAAATTTTTCTTTTCTCATCTCTCTTCCTGTTTATGGTTTGATTTTTCTTTTTATTTCTTCTTTTGTTGACAAGTTGTAAATTTATTAAAAAATAAAAATATAAATCATAAAGAAGGGGCACAATGGTCTTTGAACACTTGGTCCGTAACTGATAATTTTGTTGCATAGATTTTAAGTGTAGAAATTTTAGCTGATGGGAATTTTAATGAAATTACCCTATTTTATTAATTAAATTATGGTATTACATTAATTCCAGAGGGGGGCGAGAGAGTAGAGAGTTTTACGTGTTTCTGGACAAAGAAAGCAACAAAGCGTACCAACAATACAATTTGATCTCGCGTGGTAAAAATTAGAAAGATGAGGCCGGCAAGGAGGCCAATCAAATGGTATCGTCGTGGGTTCGCCGTCAGCCTCCAAAGGTGAAGGCTTTTTGGCGGTGGGTCGCGGGAATGATGGCAATCGTCTCCTCCGTGCGATCGTACACGATCACGACAATCTGTTCGTTGCGGCCGAGGCCGTTCACTCCGTCGGAATTGTGTTTTGATTTATAAGTTGATGAAGGAGAAGACGTGCGCTTGGTTCGCATTCTTTTTTCAACCAACCTTCTCTTCTTTTTTTTCTCTCATTTTTCTTTAGTTTTTTGCTTGAAATTGGGTTGTCGATGGAGAACTTTTGTGCTCTGCGTGTTTTATGTTTTCTCGTAGCTGAGATTTCGATTTCTCATTTTGATTGCTGATCTTTTTTTTTTCTTTTTCTGTTTGGATAATAATTGATGAGGCATTATGGTTTTCCTATGATTGCTTGTTTTCTGCACCTATTACTGCTTTAGAGGTTGAAAGATTGGGTTTCTCTTGGCTGATATTTCTAAGGTCATAAAGATTGGATCTTTATGTGATATCTTATTTTGAGATGTTGTGTTGCTATCCTATTATTTTATGGTTTTATTGCACGTTTCTGCGTTTTCGATTACCGAAGTGGATTCTGTTCTTCACTTATATCCTATTCCCTCATTTCTCAGAAGTAATGCTCTATTGAGTGGAAAAAGTTGTTCTTTTGGGGATAATGTTAATTAGTCATATAGTGTTTGCTTCTCTAATCAATGTGCCATTGCTGTTGATGATTACCATTTCCATTTGTTGAATCATATCCAGGGCTTCACTCAAATCGCAAGAGCTTACGGCTATATTTTGGCTGTTAGATTGTACTGTAGCTTGTCATGGAATATGACATACACACTTTGCTTGACTTGAGACGCTGGCTACCACTGTGTGGGTTATATACACAATCCGTTTCAAACTGAAATCAAGTTACATGGAGGATAAAGACCAACTTCTCTCATTACTATGTGGTTAGTCTCAAATCGCAGTTCTGTTAAAACATTGAGATTTTACGTACTTCTTATGAAACTCGAAAGCTCCCTTGCACACAGTTGGGCCCTGCGCTGTTTTGGCATGGTAATGCACCTTCTACAAGGCACAACATCGTAAATAGGATCGCCTGGGCTTTCTGTGTTTACATGGAAGCTGTTTCAGTTCTACCTCAACTGCGCGTCATGCAAAACACAAAGGTGCTTGTAATAATCCATAGGCGTAGGAGTTCACATTAAGAGTTCGGAATGCAACTATCAATTTTGTATTGAATTTGTGGCAGATTGTCGAACCATTTACAGCTCACTATGTATTCGCATTGGGTGTCGCAAGGTTCTTGAGCTGTGCCCATTGGGTTCTCCAGGTTGATGCTTTTTAGCTCTGTCTTGAAATTGTCCCTCATTGAAATTGCATGAATTTGACGAATTTATAATTCAGGTTCTTGACACACGAGGTCGTCTCCTTGTGGCATTGGGTTATGGACTTTGGCCCATGATGGTTTCGTATCAGAAATCGTTCAGACTTTTATACTAGCCGACTTCTGCTATACTACGTTAAAAGGTTCGATTCTTCCTTCTGAGAGTGATATTCTTTAAGAATTACCGTTAGATATATGACTAACTGCAAGTCTCGATATTTAGTGTTTTGGAGGACAAACTTGTGCTGCGCTTCCTTCTGGAGTAGTATAAAAGGACACTTGAAGCTTATTATAGTTGCTCTTATTTTGTGTTTGGGCTCTAATCTTTTCTTGAGAGTAGAAGTGTTCGTTTTAAACAGACTACTAAGTTAGCATGAAAATATAGGACTATCAAAACAGTACAGATTGCTATGACTGATACTGCTCTTTTCGATTTAATTGTTGAATCTAAGGTTATATTTCAGTTTCTGTTCTCTTTTCGTTGTTTCTGGACGCGTTTGAATGCTTTCATCGAATTTGATTTTCTGGAATAATGTGGTAAACAACAGTTAACAGAACTTTTTAAGATTTGCTCGTAGCTTAAAGCTTGCTCACTCTGAGTTTTCGAGCGAGAATTCCTCCGAACGTAATCCCAGGCCCAAACGCCAATATCAGTCCCCACTCTCTTCACCATATCTCTTACCATCCTTAGCTTTTCATTTTCGTCTTCTAACATGTACTCAAGCACATAAACGATCGTATTACTGCTCGCATTCCCATAATCTGCCAAACCCCTCCTACTCGACCTAAGCTTCTCAGGCAAAAGCTCCAACTTCTTCTCAAGCCTATTCAGAATCGCGGGCCGCCGGGATGAACAGCCCAGAACATCTTATTACAGTCTCCCCCATCGAAACCCGCCAACCCCATCAACTCATCACAGAAATCCCGAACATGGTCTTCGATGATCTGAAGAAGTTCCCTCTCTAGCTTAAAGCCTATCCCTCTTCAGTTAGCCTCCCATCGATGACCTTCTCAGTGCCCGGCAAATAACGCTGTACTGCATGCACCGTGAAGCTTGATCAAAGGCTCCTCGGGCCCTAAAAACGGGCCCGCCTCGACGATCATCGCCCCCGCCCCGTCGGCGAACAAGGCTATGCCGGCCAAATCGTTATGCCTTTCGATGCTCGGCGGTTTGAATCCTATTATTGTCGTTTCTGAGGTGGCTAGCAAAACCCTACTGTTAGGGTTGTTTTCGGCTGTCCTTTGCTAGCCTTAGGCCCGCAACCCCGCCCGAGCAGCCCGACAGTAGAGATTGACCTTTTTTATTTTGGGCTTTAGGCCAAGACCGTGGCTAGGTATAGGTCTACGCCGGGCAGACGAACTTTGCTCGAGGAGACGTAGACGAGGTGAGTTATGTCCGAAGCTGACCTGCCCCATTTCTTGATGCAATTTGGGAAGCTTCTATTGCCATTGCGTGACCTCTGATTTGCAAAGTCGAGCCTTTATTTCACCGTAGGGAGGCCTTCGATGGCTAGCTCGGGGTATTGTTTAGGATCTCTTCGGACATAACCGCGTACCTCGTTTTCACCGTGGTTGTCTTGCCTGAAGAATAGAGAGAGAGAGAGAGAGAGAGTAAATTGTAACCAAACGCGTAACTGCGCATTGCGCGTTTAGTTTCGACATTACGTAGCGTATTGCGTGATTTCCTAGTGTGCCACTTACAACAACACGAGAAAGAAAACTAGTTTTGCAAGCCAAAAGCCATTTAAAAAGGAAATAACGGTGAATATAATCTATTTATATATTCAAGGATGCTCGTGAGCCTTTATATATATACTAAGCACATCCAATGTATGTGCAAA
>JAPQWV010004406.1:0-30617 GCA_027422505.1 Craterostigma plantagineum
ATATATATTAGATCTTGTAATGGTTTGAGTATACACACGCACGACGAGTACAGTGCAAAACCATATCTTCTCTTTTGCATATTTTGTTCCATTAAGCAATTATCTGTGGTGTCTCTATGTTTTCTCTAGCAATACTATCAAGAACCACCCCATTTCATTTCAACCAAAAGATAACAGTTTTGAATAATATCGCCTTGCCCCAGGAAGAATCGTGCTTGAGGAGGTGCCCAGAACATACCGAGGATATTGGTAAACGAACAAGTGATTTCATCAAATCGGCTTAGCGAAATGGAACTACCAAGAAAGTCCCACCCATTTAGTTTCCAATGACAAACCTTTTGAGCATCTCCTTGCGATGTAAAACCCTTGGGCTGCTCATATATATTTCCTCCTTGAGGTGTCCTTTAGGAACGCGGTTTTCACATCCATCTGCCAGATCTCATAGTCATAGTGCGCAGCTATCGCAAGCAATGTTCGAATGGACTTCATCATAGCGACAGGCGAAAAGGTCTCCCCATAGTCAATGCCCTCTTTTTGACTGTACCCTTTCGCCACAAGCCTAGCTTTTGTATTTGTCCAACCAATCCGTCAGATCCAATCATTCCCTTATATCCAGATCCATACACCCAATGGGTATAGAACCATCTGGGAGGTCTACTAGAGTCTAGACTTGGTTTTCGTGCATAGATCCATTTTGGCTTAAATAGCTAAAAGCCATTTCTCCGAACCTTTATCCCTGATTGCCTGGTCATAGGTAGTGGGATCGTCTCCGACGTTCCATCGCAGCAATCTCGTGCTTGATGTGGACCATCCCGTATCTCTCAGGCTGGCGAGATACTCTACCCGACCTGGGCAACTCAGGTTGCTCTCGGTGCTCTACGGTGTCATCTGACACTGGATTTCTGTGAAAGCTTCTGACGACTCTCCAAGAGTTACTTAGCGACCCTTTCTACTACCTTCTCGAACGAACTCATCTTCGAGAAAGTGGGCCTGAAGGGCTACAACGATTCTCTGATCGCCGTGGAAGTAAAATTGGTATACCATGGAATCCTCAGGATACCCAACAAAACGTCCTTTCACAGCCTTCGATTCCAGTTTATATGTCTTGAGCTTTTTCACGAATGCGGGGCAACCCCAAACTCTAATGTGATTCAAGCTCGGTCTTCGTCCTGTCCATATTTGATACGGAATATGATCGACAGACTTTGTAGGACATCTATTCAGAATGTGTGCCGCTGTCAACAAGGCATGACCCCACGACGATATGGGCAGGTCTGTATAGCTCATAGATCGAACTTTATCCAACAGAGTTCGATTTCTGCATTTGGAGACACCGTTCAACTGCGGTGTTTCGGGCAGGGCCCATCTATGAAATGATCCCATTCTCTTTCAAGAACTCATCAACTCGAGACTCATGTACTCGTCGCCGTCGATCTGAATGAACGACTTTGGTGCTCTTTCCAGTCTGATTTCCACCAAAGCCTTGTACTCTTTAAACCATTCAAGTATCAGACTGTGCTTCATGAGATACACCTTGCCGAACGGAGAGCGATCGTCAGTGAAGGTAACAAAATATGGAAGTTACCGCGAGCCGCTACCCCGAACGGTCCGCAAACATCCGTGTGAATCAAACCGAGAAGTTCTGCGGCTCTCGCAAAAGTCCTGTGAAGGGCGATTTGGTCATCTTTTCCAAGGATACAAGATTTGGAAGTCGGACAGGGCGGCTTTATAATGCCGGTTTTTCCAACTCGAGAATCTTCTGTTCTCCAGCGTGACCGTGTCGAAGATGCCACAGCAGTCTCGAGTTCGACTCCATTTTCGTTTTGTTAGTGATTGTATTCACAGTTTTTTGTTTTATCTTCGACATTTAGATAATATAATCAATTCAGTAAACTTGCACTTCCGACGCGATTATTTCAAAAGTAAATATTGCATTATTGTTACTAAATGGAACTCGTAACAGTTTCCTCTTGGGCAAACAACTAAACAATCGGAAAGCAGTAAATATGCCTATAGATAAAACGAGAGTTCTTGATCCAATGTGGGTCGTCGTACACTATGTTCGCTTCCTACGTTGATCATGATTCTCTCGGTCCGCCAGCTTCCTACTTCGTTCCAGACACTGGTTCGAAACACAGATGTGAGCACTAGCTCCCGGTCTAAGATCCACGAAGCGGAATATACTGTCATAGAACAATTAGTTTCTAAAATGTAAGTTCTTTACCTGAGGCGGCTAGCTTTGGGAAATCGAGCTTCCCATGGCCAAGCTCATTGCAGTGAAGGCATTTGTCCTTCGGCTTGGTGCCTTTGTATACGTTCTTCTTGGCCTTGCCTTTTCGAAATTCGTCCTTTGGGCTTAGTGGGCTTGTCCGACTTTTTTCTTTCTACTCGACCCTCGAGTCTTAGCATTCGCGACAAGAACAACTTCCTTTTCTTTCACCTTCTTCATCTGAATTTGCCCGCCGACAACTGGTTCTCAACCCAGTCAACGTTATCTCGACCTTGTTCAGATTAAAGTTCACAATGAACGAATTGAAGGAAGGTGGGAGTGACTAAAGTATCATCTCATTCTAGAGCTCATTATCCATGATAAAGTCTTGCCTCGAGTCTTTCAATCCAATCGATCATCTTGAGCAACATGCTCTCCAACGTCATTACCCTCAGCATTTGCAATGAAATAGTTGCTCCATAAGGGAATAGCGAGCACTCCTAGAATGTTCGCCAAAAACCTCCTTCAAATGAAGCACACTGCGCCCACTTCCATTTTCCGATTGAGTGCGCTGCAACTCATTGCTCATGAAAAGAAGTATATAGCCCTTGACCTTTGGCTCGTCAATCTGCCACTTGGCATACGCGGCCCTGTCTTCATCACTCGCATCAGCCCCTGGGACTTGCAGTATGGGAGAATCGAGGACATAAGTTAACGCTCCATACCTAGGACTATACTCAGGTTACGGAGCCAATCCACGTAGTTTGGTCAACCAACAATTTCTCTCAAGCAGCATTAATGTTCGTCATGGCAGTAAATAGAAAGAACGTAAAGCTATCAGAAAATAAAGATCTAATTTAGGTTTCTCTTATCATCCATCAAGTGCAAACAAGACTTTTAATTTCGCTTGACTCCCACTATTTTTTTCGACAACACTATCTCCTGAAAAGAGTTTCGGAAACCTCGTTGAAAGTTTCATAGTGGAGTTGATGTTCCCGCCTCAACTAGATTCGCCTCAGCCTTAACGCCATTTTGGCTCATCTAATCCTATCGAAGTTACGTCAAACGTGAACTTATCCAATAAGAGTTTCAACTATCTTTGTCTCAGTCATTGACCCTCACGGCTAACCCTGCTTATTGGGTATAAACGCCTAAGTGTGACCTATCAACTTATGCTCAAATCGCACATAATGTACCGCCCTTGATGTCGTACGCTTCGTGGGGGGAAGAATGGTATGACGAGCGGCGTCCAAGAGCGCCCGAGACGCTAACATTGGGGCGAGATTTACGACCAACTTACTCGGAAAAATCGCAAACTCCCCCACGCTAGACATCTTGAGCATGATAGAAGACAGGAATCCAACTCCTTTACCCACTTAGTATTTTTCAAACGGGAGAATAAACCTCTCACATAAGAGCACATTGAACATGCATATCACTTCAAAAACCAACACGCACGTAGTCAGTAAATTAACCCTAGGAAAATAAACTACAAGACAACACAAGCGGGTTATTTCTAGTCTATCCCTATTACATGCATATTACAAAGAAACTCGGGTTTCGCATGGAACTTGAAGTCGTCAGACGTCCTTCGTCAGTCGAACGGCCTCAAAGTCACCGAACGTCACCCATCATGTTCACTGCCCGGGGGTTGTCTACCATCAATGGGCCCTCGTGTTCGTATTTAAGCTAATCTAAAAAACGGTAAATAATAACACGGGGGATCATAAGTCCCGAATACCCATATAAAACAAATACATCCCGGGGGGACGTGACCCTTAACAAATGACCCGAAAAACCAAATTCCTAACCCGCAAGTGCGCCTTAAATCACATTCATAATGAGCACGTTGAACAATTACTGATTTTATAAGAAACAACATACCATAGCCCAACAGTGACGCTGGATCTCGGATTTGCGCATTGCTACCCGTATGTAATTGCTATTGCTTCTTTGATAACACAACAGCCGTGCCGCTGGCGACGACACGCCGCGCGCAATGCCCGCATGTTCATCTCACGGCAGAAACTGCCGCGGTTCTTCGTTGCCTCGCCCCTCCGTCCGGAGCCTCCTGGGATACATCGCCGCAGTAGCACCCCGGTCGAGCCGGAGTCACTGCGGTTGTCTTGCGCAGTGCGACCGCGTGCGCCGTCGCAGTCCGTGACCACAGTCACGGACGATCTCTGCGGTGCCCGTGCCTAAGCCACCCCCTGGCTGCCTGGTTCCGGAGTACGAGCGGATCGGCCTGCTCGAAGTAGCCCGATCCCACGACTGCAGCGTCATTGCACCGCTCGCAGCCGTGCGCAATGCGCGGCTCCCGGATCCCACCGCTGTGCGGGTCCCATTTCGGTCCGTGGGTTTCTTGTCGGGTCCCGTTCGGTCCGTGGGGTTGGCAAACGACGCACCGGCAGCCCACCAATGGTCGAACGCGTCGGCGTTTCGATCGTTACCCACACGCCTCGTTTCAATTTAAACACATTATGATTCCGATCACAAGCGCCCGCTATGATACCATTGTTGGGTTACCCGGTGTCTCCCGTAGACGCCACATCCTCGAGAACGTTGCGGAACAAAAAATTTTACGGGTTTCCCCATTGCCCTTGTAGCTCGGATCAAATAGTAACACATAGACATGCAATAGGACGGGTCAAACCCGTAGAGAATTACCAGTTGACGCGAGTCGCAGCTCTTCGTCCTTTTCTCAAGACTTCGTCGATGGTGGTGGATGGCACTAGATCGTCACGTCGACCTCGCAGTGTAACACGAATCAGTTCTCTGAAGATGGCTAGAGAAAACTGAGCCGTCGCGTGGGAGAAACGTGTGTACGTTCAGTGTGTGTTTGTGCCTTTGGTTGATTTCGAAATCACCTCTTTCTTCTCTACCTTCGGAGCACGAATTTCTTAGCCTATTTACAGGCTGGATTTCGATATCTTAGTCCTTAAGTGACAGATTTTGCCAAATCTTATTCTCTTTTGAATTCCAAATCCAAACTTAAGAAACGTACTATTATCCTCAATTAATTTCGAAATTTAAATAAATAATATTCCAAATATTTTATTCCATATTTATTTATATCAAATATGCAAATTCCGAAAATACCCTCAAGGCATATTTCAAAATTAGCTTAAGGTGAAATCCCATTTTATCCTCAAGCCCATTAAGCACTTGGCCAAGCCCAAATCTTAAAGTTAGTATCATAAGAAGTCCAACTTTGATCCAATAAATGGTCCGAGGCCCATTAAGGCGTGGCCCAACGGCCGAAGGCCCGTTAGGCCCAAAACACTTTGATGATCCTTTTTAAGCCCGACTCTCTAGGTTCGACTCATCGGCAAGGGAGGAATCCAAGAGTCCGGTAGCTACCTAGCCAAATCCCGCAGTACCGGACCGTAACCCGATTCGTTGTGCAAATTTCGACCCAGTCTTTATCCCAGAACGTACTGGCAGATAACAGTGCTACGTATAAACCCTTCAGCTGTGTCCCAATCAAGTGAGCCAGTCTATGTCAAACTCAATAAACTCGATCTATGATAAAACAGAGACGAGGCATATTACCGAACTACCTTTCATGTCTCACACGAGCTAGTTCAATACCTTGGCCAAGGATTTCGTAATTTCCCGTCGCTGTCCTCCTAGGACACTTATCTTGATTACTTGTGAGACTGTGAATCCGTACTCAGAGGTCTGAGCCCGGCAATCACAAATCGTCATCACGACCGCATCTGGCCCGCTGACCCATGCAACAGCAAATCGGTCGAGGGGAACCAGTGACAGTCGAGACTTTCAAAGTCAACTCCGTCAAAGCCCCTTTCGGTCTAAGGTTCACGTAGACTACCATAGTGTTGTCGTCGGTCATTGACACTCCTTGAGTAATAAGCCATGTTCGACCGTACGACCCGTGAGTCAGTGTCCATGAACGAGTCAATCCCTTGATTCTATTCGTATCACCAGTCATGACCTCCGCTTCCAAGCGCGACATCAGCACACGATAGGTCAACGACAAATAACCCGTGGATCGGTTATCCCCACCGTAGCCTCAGGCTTACAGACTTTTAATGTTCGAGGCTAAGAGTCCACTGTTGCCTTCCTCTCTCGTACCCATCGAGAACAGTGACTCAACTCGACACATTGGATTTATTCGTTTTTTGCTTTATGTGGATGCTAGTTAAAGAACTCTTATATCAAATAGACGAATAATGCCTTTCATTACGCACACAAAAGGTCGAATGATCAATAATCTAATGCCGTAGCTTAACTACAAACCTAGCTTAACTCGTGAAGTTCTTGATTCGTGACTTAACACTCTTTGCTAACTACTTTGCGAAGTACATGGATTCGCCAACCATCCATGCCTACTTCACGCATTCATGCACTTGAAACCCATTTGAATTCGTGAACTTTATTTTGCCTAGGGTTCGTGACTTGCTATAGACTCGCCAAGCTTAGCTTCGCGAACTAGGGGTCGCGAAGTTTAAACTTCACGACCTCCTCTTTATTTCGTGAAGTCAAGTCCCCACAAATTCGTGAAGTGCTTCACCATGTTCCCTCGACTCGTGACTTTGATACTCACACTCATTTCGCGAAGTCTCTTAGCCCACTCCACTAATAACCCCAAACTAGGGTTCGTGAAGTTCATTACATTGCGACCTCAATTCATGACATGATATCCTGCAAACTACCCCCTGGTTCGCGAAGTCTAACATTCTACCTAATTACTTTGCCAAGTAGCTAGGCTTCACCAAACTAACTATGGCTCGCGAAGTAGCTAGGATTCGCCAAACATAGAATTCGCAAAGTTTACCTCCCCATTACTTCGCGAAATGGTCTTTTAATCCTTATATTTGTGAAGTTCACGGTATATTTTCTTCAATTCGCGACATTTGATACCTCAACACTTCGCGAACTCGAATACATTCCCTACCCACTTCGCGAACCTTAAGCCTCTAGTCAAATTCACGAACTTAACAATTCGGGAAGTCCTGCTGCGAGTCCGGCCACTTAACCCTTAGAGTTCGCGACCTCAATACCTAGCATGTGGCTTCATGACTTGTCGAACTCGTGAAACCTCCTCAACTCATGAAATGCCTAATTCACGACTTGCATGGAGTTCGCGAAGTTCGTTATATGGTTCATGGTTCGCGACCCCAACATGACAAACACCTTTTAATGGTTCATGGTTCATGTTTCATGGTTCGCGACCCCTTTTTTCTCAGGAACATGTGAATGTCAACATGAACTTCAAACCTAAAATCTATATCATTCTAAAACTCGAGCTTAAGCAGATTTTTCGTGTTCTAACCATTGTTGTAAAACTCGACCTAGGCTGCCGCCTAGGCGCTAATCGGAGGTGTACCAGACGCAACCACATAATCAGCCGATTATTTTCTCAAACGAGTTAATCCGCCTAATCGGCCGATTAATCGGACCGATCTGTATCGGCAAATAATCCGCATAATCAGCCAAAAATTTAAGAGCCACAGGCCCACAAGCCCAGAGGCCCACAGCCATTTATAAACATGGCAAGGCGTGAACCCAATTCTATTGATGGTTATGTGGGTTTTATAGAAGAGCACCTCACCCTCGTAATCGTGCGGGACACTAAATAGAAAACTTCTCATGTGCCTTTACTACACAATATTATATACTATCTTGTTTTATCTATGGGTTTATTGGACCCATCACCCCACATCAGCCCAAGCATAAATTGAAATATAATGAACTGAATTATCTGACTTAAAATCATATTAGTAAAAGATATTTGTTTCATGTACTAGCATAATAAATTGAAATATTAAAAAATATTCACATAAAACAGAAATATGATAATTACTTTGGACATCATCCCTGCCATTTTGTACCAAATTATTCTACTTCATAGTTGGAATTGATATTATTTATTTAAAGTTTTAGAGAAATTAGATATACTTTTAATTTGGTAGAGTATTAGCATATTAGACATATAAATCCTATATTAGAATAGAAATGTAGCTTTTCTGTAAAGGTGTCATCTGTCCTCTACATTTATTTATTTTCTTTTTACTTAATAATAAAGACCGCCTAATTCCCGCCTAGAAACCGCCTAAGCCGACTAGGCGCTAGGCCCCTATCGGGCGCCCGACTAAAGCCTAGCGTATTTACAACATTGGTTCTAACATCTTAAACATGGTAAATTCGAACTTATAACCTAATTTACAAACTAAACATAAAAACATTAGTAAAACTTTCATACATTCCTTAGGCTAAGTTTCGATCTCTCTCCCTTCTCTCTACCTAGCGTTTTTAGTGTGGGAAACCCAAAATAATATCTCTTGTGTTTAGATATAATAGGTGTAATAATCCTAAGGTTGATAAATAACAAAATAATTCTTATGCTAATGCTTATTCCAAATTATGCCTCACCTATTATGATATTATTTCTTTAATTTCACCCCATTCTATATTTTTCGAAAATTCCCTAGGAAGTTACATATTTCCTAATCACATAATGTACAAAATCCACAAATCACATAAGCATGTAATTACATGTACAAAATTCATGAAATCATGCTGGCACATAATTAATCCACACATTCATGTTAGTTACATATATCATTAATATAAGAAATTTACGCAGTCTCATAAGCATAAATATGTGTGCAATATTTATTGGCTAATTGGCCTACGGTAGTGATGGCAATGGGGCAGGGCGGGGCGGGGGCCGAGATCTAATCCCCGTCCCCATCCCCGCGATGCATTCGGGGACAAAACTGTCCCCGCCCCCATCCCCGTCCCCGCGGGGATTTATTTTAAAAAAATAATATTTATATAAATTTAAATATATAAATAGGGTTCGGGGCGGGGCGGGGAATGGGGCAGGGATCCTCGCGGGAAATCATTCCCCGTCCCTGTCCCGCAGGATAAAACCTCGAGGATTCCCCGTCCCGTTCGGGGCGGATCCCTGCGGGACGGGGAATCCCTGCCCCACTGCCAACCCTATAGCCTAAGGGGACCCGGTTACTACATCCTTCTCCCTTAAAAAGGATTTCACCCCCGAAATCAGACCATCTGGAATAGTTCAGGGTACTGATCTCTCATGTCATCCTCACGTTCTCAAGTAGCCTGTTCTGTTGACTATTCCGTCGTAACACTTTTACTAAAGGGGTTCATTTATTCTAAACTGTTTTTCATTTTATGCATCAATATCTCTACTTGTGTTTCCTCGTAACTCGAATCCGTTTTGGGTTGTTGGTGGATAACCTAATTGTTCAACACATGGTTGGGATTTGTGACGTACTGGCGTAGCGTTGAGATGTGGAAAACAGCGCGTACTTGAGCTATGAATTTGGCAACTCAAGTTGATAGACGACCTCGCCAACTCTTTCAACTATTCTGGATAGGCCAATGTACAATGGGCTTAATTTACCCTTCTTTGCAAACCGCTTAACGCCCTTCATCAGAGATGCTTTTATGAACACCCGATCATCTACTGCGAGTTCCGATCGTTCGCATTCTTTTGCATATTGTCACCATGACCTCTGTCATCTCTCGCAGCATGGTGTGGTTCGAGGACGAAACAGGCGGAAGCTGGTGGGCATGTAACGTCTGGGGCCGATGAGGGCGGGGAGTGGTCGCCGGTGCCAGAGAGGTGCACGGACAAGGTGCGGCTCCTGGCAGGCTTCTAGGCGAAGGGGTACATGAACGAACCGATCCGACACCCGAATGGGAGGGGATCCTGAGACTAGCAATGTATGGGCGTGGCGGGCTAAGAATCGTATAAGAAAATGATAGTACTACTCATATCACCAAGATCGACCTACCTTTTCAGGAGTCCCCATCTGTAGAAACTTCGAAGTTAAGCGTGCTTGACTTGCGGCAATCTTGGGATGGTGACCCCCTGGGAACTTTCTCAGGGTGCGTGTGAGCGTGTGCATGAAGCACGATGAAAGGTTAAATGGTGGTACAGTGGGGCCAGACTATCTGTCGGAATGTGTGGGCCCAACCCCACAGGTCCCGGTAGGGACCGATGCTACAATGACACCCGATATGAGACGGGACCTTACAGTGTATATGTTTCTTAAATTCAAAATGTTCGACTGATTAAACATGCTTTTGTTTGATATTCTATTATTTATTGGTTTTAGGGATTCACAGTTATAAGTTGTCACTCTAAACTCATCCTATATATATATATAATATATATATATATTATGTAGAACGATAAAACTTGGTACGGAATCGGTATTTAATTTGTTACGACAAATCGCTGAAATATGGTACACTATAACTCCAAAATATGGAACAGTCACTGACTATCAGATGGTACCGTAAACGCGTTATATTTGGTATTTCTTATCAGGTAGACGTTTTTCTCGCTTTTACATTTGTATTGATGTAAAAACACTTTAGTATGCCTAAATTATTTTTATATCATTTGCATCATATGTAACATGTTAACCCTTGAAATCGTGGATTTGTAATAAAACTCAACCTTCATTAGGCATGTTCTTATAAAGATCATTCTCTTATCATGAATGTTGGAGTTTGGATTAAATCTATTTGTGAAAGTGTTAACCAATAAATTTGATATCAAGTGAAACATATAATAGATATACTTACACTAAAGTAGTTTTGCATGGAAAATTAATTTGATTATCGACAAAAAAATGCTTGCCATAATAAAGTATACCACATGTAGCGTGTACTTTTGTACCATTGACCTTGTGATTGTACCTAACTGTGAACTGAATTGTACCACATTTGGTGAATACATTACGTACCAAGATAAGTACCGAAACTGGACCAAGCTTATTACAGCTTTTTGTGAGTGACATAATTTTTTGTGCGTCAAAACTTTCTGTGTGTCAGAATTTATTTCATATATTGTTGAAAAAGTCAGAGATCAATAATGCTTACCCATTTTTTCGGACATCTACACATAAATATCTAATTGAATAAATTTTTTACACATAGGTATCCATGTCAAAAATTTTACGGATAGGTACCCGATTTAATTTTTATCAGTTTCTTCAGTCATGTCGTACCTTCCTGTGTGTGTATGGCGTACCATAACATGTTGATATGGTACCTAAACGTGTTTGTACGGCGTACCTATATTTTAAATAGGGTGTACCTAAATGTGCTAATACGGTGCATCATTTTCTATTATATATGGTACCCAAATATGTTGATATAGGGTGTACCTTGGAATTTGGATACCATATTCCAAAATTGATTGTTCCTTTCAAATATCTACCGCTTGACTGCTGTCAAGTGAGATTTCCTAGGACTCGATTGATATCTAGAACATAAAGAAGTACCAGACATAATATCGGGTCCGCTTGCCATAAGGTAGAGCAAACTTCCGATCATACCTCTATACTAGTTTGGTCAAAGGGTGTACCTTGTTCATCACTGTCAATTTTGATGGTCTGATGCATAGGGGTGGGAAGTACCTTGGAATCAATCATTCCGAATTTTTCAAGTAGTTCCTTCGTGTACTTCGTTTGAGATATCAATGTTCCCGTGTCCAATTGCTTGATTTGCAATCCAAGGAAGTACGTGAGTTCTCCCATTAGGCTCATCTCAAATTCATGTTGTAGAGACTTAGAAAAATTATCGCAAAGAGTGATGTCAATACTGCCAAATATGATATCATCAACATATATTTACGTAAAATTATCGCGCAATGCACGCATGTTCATCTCACGGCAGAAACTGCCGCGGCTTCTTCGTTGCCTCAGCCCCTCCGTCCGTAGCCTCGCTGGATACATCGCCGCAGTAGCACTCCGTCGAGCCGGAGTCACTGCGGTTGTCTTGCGCAGTGCGACCGCGTGTGCGCCGTCGCAGTCCGTGACCAAAGTCGCGGACGATCTCTGCGGTGCCGGTGCCTAAGCCACCCTGGCTGGCCTGGTTCCGGAGTACGAGGCGGATCGGGCCTGCTCGAAGTAGCCCGATCCCACGACTGCAGCGTCATTGCACCGCTCGCAGCCGCGCGCAATGCGCGGCTGCCTGGATCCCACCGCTGTGCGGGTCCCATTTCGGTCCGTGGTTTCTTGTCGGTCCCGTTTCGGTCCGTGGGTTGGCAAACGACGCACCGGGCAGCCCACCAATGGTCGAACCGCGTCGGCGTTTCGATCGTTACCCACACGCCTCGTTTCAATTTAAACACATTATGATTCCGATCACAAGCGCCCGCTATGATACCATTGTTGGGTTACCCGGTGTCTCCCGTAGACGCCACATCCTCGAGAACGGTGCGGAACAAAAAATTTTACGGGTTTCCCCATTGCCCTTGTAGCTCGGATCAAATAGTAACACATAGACATGCAATAGGACGGGTCAAACCCGTAGAGAATTACCAGTTGACGCGAGTCGCAGCTCTTCGTCCTTTTCTTCAAGACTTCGTCGATGGTGGTGGATGGCACTAGATCGTCACGTCGACCTCGCAGTGTAACACGAATCAGTTATCTGAAGATGGCTAGAGAGAACTGAGCCGTCGCGTGGGAGAAACGTGTGTGCGTTCGGTGTGTGTTTTGTGCCTTTGGTTGATTTCGAAAATCACCTCTTTCTTCTCTACCTTTGGAGCACGAAATTCTTAGCCTATTTAAAGGCTTGGATTTCGATATCTTAGTCCTTAAGTGTGACAGATTTTGCCAAATCTTATTCTCTTTTGAATTCCAAATCCAAACTTAAGGAAACGTACTATTATCCTCAATTAATTTCGAAATTTAAATAAATAATATTCCAAATATTTTATTCCATATTTATTTATATCAAATATGCAAATTCCGAAAATACCCTCAAAGGCATATTTCGAAATTAGCTTAAGGTGAAATCCAATTTTATCCTCAAGCCCATTAAGCACTTGG
Organism: Craterostigma plantagineum; assembly: GCA_027422505.1. Lineage (NCBI taxonomy): Eukaryota > Viridiplantae > Streptophyta > Magnoliopsida > Lamiales > Linderniaceae > Craterostigma > Craterostigma plantagineum. The sequence continues at coordinate 13,054 of JAPQWV010004406.1, forward strand.
CCAAGCCCAAGTCTTAAAGTTAGTTTCATAAGAAGTCCAACTTCGATCCAATAAATGGTCCGAGGCCCATTAAGGCGTGGCCCAACGGCCGAAGGCCCGTTAAGGCCCAAACACTTTGATGATCCTTTTTAAGCCCGACTCTCTAGGTTCGACTCAATCGGCAAGGGAGGAATCCAAGAGTCCGGTAGCTACCTAGCCAATCCCGCAGTACCGGACCGTAACCCGATTCGTTGTGCAAATTTCGACCCAGTCTTTATCCCAGAACCGTACTGCAGATAACAGTGCTACGTATAAACCCTTCAGCTGTGTCCCAATCAAGTGAGCCAGTCTATGTCAAAACTCAATAAACTCGATCTATGATAAAACAGAGACGAGGCATATTACCGAACCCTTCATGTCTCACACGAGCTAGTTCAATACCTTGGCCAAGGATTTCGTAATTTCCCGTCGCTGTCCTCCTAGGACACTTATCTTGATTACTTGTGAGACTGTGAATCCGTACTCAGAGGTCTGAGCCCGGCAATCACAAATCGTCATCACGACCGCATCTGGCCCGCTGACCCATGCAACAGCAAATCGGGTCGAGGGGAACAGTGACAGTCGAGACTTCAAAGTCAACTCCGTCAAAGCCCCTTTCGGTCTAAGGTTCACGTAGACTACCATAGTGTTGTCGTCGGTCATTGACACTCCTTGAGTAATAAGCCATGTTCGACCGTACGACCCGTGAGTCAGTGTCCATGAAACGAGTCAATCCCTTGATTCTATTCGTATCACAAGTCATGACCTCCGCTTCCAAGCGCGACATCAGCACACGATAGGTCAACGACAAATAACCCGTGATCGGTTATCCCGCACCGGAGCCTCAGGCTTACAGACTTTTAATGTTCGAGGCTAAGAGTCCACTGGTGCCTTCCTCTCTCGTACCCATCGAGAACAGTGACTCAACTCGACACATTTGGATTTATTCGTTTATTGCTTTATTGGATGCTAGGTAAAGAACTCTTATATCAAATAGACGAATAATGCCTTTCATTAAACGCACACAAAAGGTCGAATGATAAATAATCTAATGCCGTAGCTTAACTACAAACCTAGCTTAACTCGTGAAGTTCTTGATTCGTGACTTAACACTCTTTGCTAACTACTTTGCGAAGTACATGGATTCGCCAACCATCCATGCCTACTTCACGAATTCATGCACTTGAAACCCATTTGAATTCGTGAACTTCATTTTGCCTAGGGTTCGTGACTTGCTATAGACTCGCCAAACTTAGCTTCGCGAACTAGGGGTCGCGAAGTTTAAACTTCACGACCTCCTCTTTATTTCGTGAAGTCAAGTCCCCACAAATTCGTGAAGTGCTTCACCATGTTCCCTCGACTCGTGACTTTGATACTCACACTCATTTCGCGAAGTCTCTTAGCCACTCCACTAATAACCCACAACTAGGGTTCGTGAAGTTCATTACATTGCGACCTCAATTCGTGACATTGATATCCTGCAAACTACCCTGGTTCGCGAAGTCTAACATTCTACCTAATTACTTTGCCAAGTAGCTAGGCTTCACCAACTAACTATGGCTCGCGAAGTAGCTAGGATTCGCCAAACATAGAATTCGCAAAGTTTAACCTCCCCATTACTTCGCGAAATGGTCTTTTAATCCTTTTATAATTTGTGAAGTTCACGGTATAGTTTCTTCAATTCGCGACATTTGATACCTCAACACTTCGCGAACTCGAATACATTCCCTACCCACTTCGCGAACCCTTAAGCCTCTAGTCAAATTCACGAACTTAACAATTCGGGAAGTCCATGCTGCGAGTCCGGCCACTTAACCCTTAGAGTTCGCGACCTCAATACCTAGCATGTGCTTCATGACTTGTCGAACTCGTGAAACTCCTCAACTCATGAAATGCCCTAATTCACGACTTGCATGGAGTTCGCGAAGTTCGTTATATGGTTCATGGTTCGCGACCCCAACATGACAAACACCTTTTAATGGTTCATGGTTCATGTTTCATGGTTCGCGACCCCTTTTTCTCAGGAACATGTGAATGTCAACATGAACTTCAAACCCTAAAATCTATATCATTCTAAACTCGAGCTTAAGCAGATTTTTCGTGTTCTAACCATTGTTGTAAAACTCGACCTAGGCTGCCGCCTAGGCGCTAATCGGAGGTGTACCAAGGCGCAAACCACATAATCAGCCGATTATTTTCTCAAACGAGTTAATCCGCCTAATCGGCCGATTAATCGGACCGATCTGTATCGGCAAATAATCCGCATAATCAGCCAAAAAATTTAAGAGCCACAGGCCCACAAGCCCAGAGGCCCACAAGCCATTTATAAACATGGCAAGGCGTGAACCCAATTCTATTGATGGTTATGTGGGTTTATATAGAAGAGCACCTCACCCTCGTAATCGGTGCGGGACACTAAATAGAAAACTTCTCATGTGCCTTTACTACACAATATTATATACTATCTTGTTTATCTATGGGTTTATTGGACCCATCACCCACATCAGGCCCAAGCATAAATTGAAATATAATGAACTGAATTATCTGACTTAAAATCATATTAGTAAAAGATATTTGTTTCATGTACTAGCATAATAAATTGAAATATTAAAAAATATTCACATAAAACAGAAATATGATAATTACTTTGGACATCATCCCTGCCATTTTGTACCAAATTATTCTACTTCATAGTTGGAATTGATATTATTTATTTAAAGTTTTAGAGAAATTAGATATACTTTTAATTTGGTAGAGTATTAAGCATATTAGACATATAAATCCTATATTAGAATAGAAATGTAGCTTTTCTGTAAAGGTGTCATCTGTCCTCTACATTTATTTATTTTCTTTTTACTTAATAATAAAGACCGCCTAATTCCCGCCTAGAAACCGCCTAAGCCGACTAGGCGCTAGGCCCCTATCGGGCGCCCGACTAAAGCCTAGCGTATTTTACAACATTGGTTCTAACATCTTAAACATGGTAAATTCGAACTTATAACCTAATTTACAAACTAAAAACATAAAAACATTAGTAAAACTTTCATACATTCCTTAGGCTAAGTTTCGATCTCTCTCCCTTCTCTCTACCTAGCGTTTTTAGTGTGGGAAACCCAAAATAATATCTCTTGTGTTTAGATATAATAGGTGTAATAATCCTAAGGTTGATAAATAACAAAATAATTCTTATGCTAATGCTTATTCCAAATTATGCCTCACCTATTATGATATTATTTCTTTAATTTCACCCCATTCTATATTTTTCGAAAATTCCCTAGGAAGTTACATATTTCCTAATCACATAATGTACAAAATCCACAAAATCACATAAGCATGTAATTACATGTACAAAATTCATGAAATCATGCTGGCACATAATTAATCCACACAATTCATGTTAGTTACATATATCATTAATATAAGAAATTTACGCAGTCTCATAAGCATAAAATATGTGTGCAAATTTATTGGCTAATTGGCCTACGGTAGTGATGGCAATGGGGCAGGGCGGGGCGGGGGCCGAGATCTATCCCCGTCCCCATCCCCGCGATGCATTCGGGGACAAAACTGTCCCCGCCCCCATCCCCGTCCCCGCGGGGATTTAATTTTAAAAAAATAATATTTTATATAAATTTAAATATATAAATAGGGTTCGGGGCGGGCGGGGAATGGGGCAGGGATCCTCGCGGGAAATCATTCCCCGTCCCTGTCCCGCAGGGATAAAACCTCGAGGATTCCCCGTCCCGTTCGGGGCGGATCCCTGCGGGGACGGGGAATCCCTGCCCCACTGCCAACCCTATAGCCTAAGGGGACCCGGTTACTACATCCTTCTCCCTTAAAAAGGATTTCCCCCCGAAATCAGACCATCTGGAATAGTTCAGGGTACTGATCTCTCATGTCATCCTCACGTTCTCAAGTAGCCTGTTCTGTTGACTAATTCCGTCGTAACACTTTTACTAAAGGGGTTCATTTATTCCTAAACTGTTTTTCATTTTATGCATCAATATCTCTACTTGTGTTTCCTCGTAACTCGAATCCGTTTTGGGTTGTTGGTGGATAACCTAATTGTTCAACACATGGTTGGGATTTGTGACGTACTGGCGTAGCGTTGAGATGTGGAAAACAGCGCGTACTTGAGCTATGAATTTGGCAACTCAAGTTGATAGACGACCTCGCCAACTCTTTCAACTATTCTGGATAGGCCAATGTACAATGGGCTTAATTTACCCTTCTTTGCAAACCGCTTAACGCCCTTCATCAGAGATGCTTTTATGAACACCCGATCATCTACTGCGAGTTCCGATCGTTCGCATTCTTTTGCATATTGTCACCATGACCTCTGTCATCTCTCGCAGCATGGTGTGGTTCGAGGACGAAACAGGCGGAAGCTGGTGGGCATGTAACGTCTGGGGCCGATGAGGGCGGGGAGTGGTCGCCGGTGCCAGAGAGGTGCACGGACAAGGTGCGGCTCCTGGCAGGCTTCTAGGCGAAGGGGTACATGAACGAACCGATCCGACACCCGAATGGGAGGGGATCCTGAGACTAGCAATGTATGGGCGTGGCGGGCTAAGAATCGTATAAGAAAATTGATAGTACTACTCATATCACCAAGATCGACCTACCTTTTCAGGAGTCCCCATCTGTAGAAACTTCGAAGTTAAGCGTGCTTGACTTGCGGCAATCTTGGGATGGGTGACCCCCTGGGAACTTTCTCAGGGTGCGTGTGAGCGTGTGCATGAAGCACGATGAAAGGTTAAATGGTGGTACAGTGGGGCCAGACTATCTGTCGGAATGTGTGGGCCCAACCCCACAGGTCCCGGTAGGGACCGATGCTACAATGACACCCGATATGAGACGGGACCTTACAGTGTATATGTTTCTTAAATTCAAAATGTTCGACTGATTAAACATGCTTTTGTTTGATATTCTATTATTTATTGGTTTTAGGGATTCACAGTTATAAGTTGTCACTCTAAACTCATACCTATATATATATATATATATATATATAATGTAGACCGATAAAACTTGGTACGGAATCGGTATTTAATTTGTTACGACAAATCGCTGAAATATGGTACACTATAACTCCAAAATATGGAACAGTCACTGACTATCAGATGGTACCGTAAACGCGTTATATTTGGTATTTCTTATCAGGTAGACGTTTTTCTCGCTTTTACATTTGTATTGATGTAAAAACACTTTAGTATGCCTAAATTATTTTTATATTCATTTGCATCATATGTAACATGTTAACCCTTGAAATCGTGGATTTGTAATAAAAACTCAACCTTCATTAGGCATGTTCTTATAAAGATCATTCTCTTATCATGAATGTTGGAGTTTGGATTAAATCTATTTGTGAAAGTGTTAAACCAATAAATTTGATATCAAGTGAAACATATAATAGATATACTTACACTAAAGTAGTTTGCATGGAAAATTAATTTGATTATCGACAAAAAAATGCTTGCCATAATAAAGTATACCACATGTAGCGTGTACTTTTGTACCATTGACCTTGTGATTGTACCTAACTGTGAACTGAATTGTACCACATTTGAGTAACATTACGTACCAAGATAAGTACCGAAACTGGACCAAGCTTATTACAGCTTTTTGTGAGTGACATAATTTTTTTGTGCGTCAAAACTTTCTGTGTGTCAGAATTTATTTCATATATTGTTGAAAAAGTCAGAGATCAATAATGCTTACCCATTTTTTCGGACATCTACACATAAATATCTAATTGAATAAATTTTTTACACATAGGTATCCATGTCAAAAATTTTACGGATAGGTACCCGATTTAATTTTTATCAGTTTCTTCAGTCATGTCGTACCTTCCTGTGTGTGTATGGCGTACCATAACATGTTGATATGGTACCTAAACGTGTTTGTACGGCGTACCTATATTTTAAATAGGGTGTACCTAAATGTGCTAATACGGTGCATCATTTTCTATTATATATGGTACCCAAATATGTTGATATAGGGTTGTACCTTGGAATTTGGATACCATATTCCAAAATTGATTGTTCCTTTCAAATATCTACCGCTTGACTGCTGTCAAGTGAGATTTCCTAGGACTCGATTGATATCTAGAACATAAAGAAGTACCAGACATAATATCGGGTCCGCTTGCCATAAGGTAGAGCAAACTTCCGATCATACCTCTATACTTAGTTTGGTCAAAGGGTGTACCTTGTTCATCACTGTCAATTTTGATGGTCTGATGCATAGGGGTGGGAAGTACCTTGGAATCAATCATTCCGAATTTTTCAAGTAGTTCCTTCGTGTACTTCGTTTGAGATATCAATGTTCCCGTGTCCAATTGCTTGATTTGCAATCCAAGGAAGTACGTGAGTTCTCCCATTAGGCTCATCTCAAATTCATGTTGTAGAGACTTAGAAAAATTATCGCAAAGAGTGATGTCAATACTGCCAAATATGATATCATCAACATATATTTACGTAAAATTATCGCGCAATGCCGCATGTTCATCTCACGGCAGAAACTGCCGCGGCTTCTTCGTTGCCTCAGCCCTCCGTCCGGAGCCTCGCTGGGATACATCGCCGCAGTAGCACTCCGGTCGAGCCGGAGTCACTGCGGTTGTCTTGCGCAGTGCGACCGCGTGCGCCGTCGCAGTCCGTGACCAAAGTCGCGGACGATCTCTGCGGTGCCGGTGCCTAAGCCACCCTGGCTGGCCTGGTTCCGGAGTACGAGGCGGATCGGGCCTGCTCGAAGTAGCCCGATCCCACGACTGCAGCGTCATTGCACCGCTCGCAGCCGCGCGCAATGCGCGGCTGCCCGGATCCCACCGCTGTGCGGGTCCCATTTCGGTCCGTGGTTTCTTGTCGGTCCCGTTTCGGTCCGTGGGGTTGGCAAACGACGCACCGGGCAGCCCACCAATGGTCGAACCGCGTCGGCGTTTCGATCGTTACCCACACGCCTCGTTTCAATTTAAACACATTATGATTCCGATCACAAGCGCCCGCTATGATACCATTGTTGGGTTACCCGGTGTCTCCCGTAGACGCCACATCCTCGAGAACGGTGCGGAACAAAAAATTTTACGGGTTTCCCCATTGCCCTTGTAGCTCGGATCAAAATAGTAACACATAGACATGCAATAGGACGGGTCAAACCCGTAGAGAATTACCAGTTGACGCGAGTCGCAGCTCTTCGTCCTTTTCTTCAAGACTTCGTCGATGGTGGTGGATGCACTAGATCGTCACGTCGACCTCGCAGTGTAACACGAATCAGTTATCTGAAGATGGCTAGAGAAAACTGAGCCGTCGCGTGGGAGAAACGTGTGTACGTTCAGTGTGTGTTTTGTGCCTTTGGTTGATTTCGAAAATCACCTCTTTCTTCTCTACCTTCGGAGCACGAATTTCTTAGCCTATTTACAGGCTTGGATTTCGATATCTTAGTCCTTAAGTGTGACAGATTTTGCCAATCTTATTCTCTTTTGAATTCCAAATCCAAACTTAAGGAAACGTACTATTATCCTCAATTAATTTCGAAATTTAAATAAATAATATTCCAAATATTTTATTCCATATTTATTTATATCAAATATGCAAATTCCGAAAATACCCTCAAAGGCATATTTCAAAATTAGCTTAAGGTGAAATCCAATTTTATCCTCAAGCCCATTAAGCACTTGGCCAAGCCCAAATCTTAAAGTTAGTATCATAAGAAGTCCAACTTTGATCCAATAAATGGTCTGAGGCCCATTAAGGCGTGGCCCAACGGCCGAAGGCCCGTTAAGGCCCAAAACACTTTGATGATCCTTTTTAAGCCCGACTCTCTAGGTTCGACTCAATCGGCAAGGGAGGAATCCAAGAGTCCGGTAGCTACCTAGCCAATCCCGCAGTACCGGACCGTAACCCGATTCGTTGTGCAAATTTCGACCCAGTCTTTATCCCAGAACCGTACTGCAGATAACAGTGCTACGTATAAACCTTCAGCTGTGTCCCAATCAAGTGAGCCAGTCTATGTCAAACTCAATAAACTCGATCTATGATAAAACAGAGACGAGGCATATTACCGAACCCTTCATGTCTCACACGAGCTAGTTCAATACCTTGGCCAAGGATTTCGTAATTTCCCGTCGCTGTCCTCCTAGGACACTTATCTTGATTACTTGTGAGACTGTGAATCCGTACTCAGAGGTCTGAGCCCGCAATCACAAATCGTCATCACGACCGCATCTGGCCCGCTGACCCATGCAACAGCAAATCGGGTCGAGGGGAACCAGTGACAGTCGAGACTTCAAAGTCAACTCCGTCAAAGCCCCTTTCGGTCTAAGGTTCACGTAGACTACCATAGTGTTGTCGTCGGTCATTGACACTCCTTGAGTAATAAGCCATGTTCGACCGTACGACCCGTGAGTCAGTGTCCATGAAACGAGTCAATCCTTGATTCTATTCGTATCACAAGTCATGACCTCCGCTTCCAAGCGCGACATCAGCACACGATAGGTCAACGACAAATAACCCGTGATCGGTTATCCCGCACCGGAGCCTCAGCTTACAGACTTTTAATGTTCGAGGCTAAGAGTCCACTGGTGCCTTCCTCTCTCGTACCCATCGAGAACAGTGACTCAACTCGACACATTTGGATTTATTCGTTTATTGCTTTATTGGATGCTAGGTAAAGAACTCTTATATCAAATAGACGAATAATGCCTTTCATTAAACGCACACAAAAGGTCGAATGATAAATAATCTAATGCCGTAGCTTAACTACAAACCTAGCTTAACTCGTGAAGTTCTTGATTCGTGACTTAACACTCTTTGCTAACTACTTTGCGAAGTACATGGATTCGCCAACCATCCATGCCTACTTCACGAATTCATGCACTTGAAACCCATTTGAATTCGTGAACTTTATTTTGCCTAGGGTTCGTGACTTGCTATAGACTCGCCAAGCTTAGCTTCGCGAACTAGGGGTCGCGAAGTTTAAACTTCACGACCTCCTCTTTATTTCGTGAAGTCAAGTCCCCACAAATTCGTGAAGTGCTTCACCATGTTCCCTCGACTCGTGACTTTGATACTCACACTCATTTCGCGAAGTCTCTTAGCCCACTCCACTAATAACCCACAAACTAGGGTTCGTGAAGTTCATTACATTGCGACCTCAATTCGTGACATTGATATCCTGCAAACTACCCTGGTTCGCGAAGTCTAACATTCTACCTAATTACTTTGCCAAGTAGCTAGGCTTCACCAACTAACTATGGCTCGCGAAGTAGCTAGGATTCGCCAAACATAGAATTCGCAAAGTTTAACCTCCCATTACTTCGCGAAATGGTCTTTTAATCCTTTTATAATTTGTGAAGTTCACGGTATAGTTTCTTCAATTCGCGACATTTGATACCTCAACACTTCGCGAACTCGAATACATTCCCTACCCACTTCGCGAACCCTTAAGCCTCTAGTCAAATTCACGAACTTAACAATTCGGGAAGTCCATGCTGCGAGTCCGGCCACTTAACCCTTAGAGTTCGCGACCTCAATACCTAGCATGTGCTTCATGACTTGTCGAACTCGTGAAACCTCCTCACTCATGAAATGCCCTAATTCACGACTTGCATGAGTTCGCGAAGTTCGTTATATGGTTCATGGTTCGCGACCCCAACATGACAAACACCTTTTAATGGTTCATGGTTCATGTTTCATGGTTCGCGACCCCTTTTTCTCAGGAACATGTGAATGTCAACATGAACTTCAAACCCTAAAATCTATATCATTCTAAAACTCGAGCTTAAGCAGATTTTTCGTGTTCTAACCATTGTTGTAAAACTCGACCTAGGCTGCCGCCTAGGCGCTAATCGGAGGTTGTACCAAGGCGCAAACCACATAATCAGCCGATTATTTTCTCAAACGAGTTAATCCGCCTAATCGGCCGATTAATCGGACCGATCTGTATCGGCAAATAATCCGCATAATCAGCCAAAAAATTTAAGAGCCACAGGCCCACAAGCCCAGAGGCCCACAAGCCATTTATAAACATGGCAAGGCGTGAACCCAATTCTATTGATGGTTATGTGGGTTTATATAGAAGAGCACCTCACCCTCGTAATCGGTGCGGGACACTAAATAGAAAACTTCTCATGTGCCTTTTACTACACTATATTATATACTATCTTGTTTATCTATGGGTTTATTGGACCCATCACCCACATCAGGCCCAAGCATAAATTGAAATATAATGAACTGAATTATCTGACTTAAAATCATATTAGTAAAAGATATTTGTTTCATGTACTAGCATAATAAATTGAAATATTAAAAAATATTCACATAAAACAGAAAATATGATAATTACTTTGGACATCATCCCTGCCATTTTGTACCAAATTATTCTATTTCATAGTTGGAATTGATATTATTTATTTAAAGTTTTAGAGAAATTAGATATACTTTTAATTTGGTAGAGTATTAAGCATATTAGACATATAAATCCTATATTAGAATAGAAATGTAGTTTTTCTGTAAAGGTGTCATCTGTCCTCTACATTTATTTATTTTCTTTTTACTTAATAATAAAGACCGCCTAATTCCCGCCTAGAAACCGCCTAAGCCGACTAGGCGCTAGGCCCCTATCGGGCGCCCGACTAAAGCCTAGCGTATTTTACAACATTGGTTCTAACATCTTAAACATGGTAAATTCGAACTTATAACCTAATTTACAAACTAAAAACATAAAAACATTAGTAAAACTTTCATACATTCCTTAGGCTAAGTTTCGATCTCTCTCCCTTCTCTCTACCTAGCGTTTTTAGTGTGGGAAACCCAAAATAATATCTCTTGTGTTTAGATATAATAGGTGTAATAATCCTAAGGTTGATAAATAACAAAATAATTCTTATGCTAATGCTTATTCCAAATTATGCCTCACCTATTATGATATTATTTCTTTAATTTCACCCCATTCTATATTTTTCGAAAATTCCCTAGGAAGTTACATATTTCCTAATCACATAATGTACAAAATCCACAAAATCACATAAGCATGTAATTACATGTACAAAATTCATGAAATCATGCTGGCACATAATTAATCCACACAATTCATGTTAGTTACATATATCATTAATATAAGAAATTTACGCAGTCTCATAAGCATAAAATATGTGTGCAAATTTATTGGCTAATTGGCCTACGGTAGTGATGGCAATGGGGCAGGGCGGGGCGGGGGCCGAGATCTAATCCCCGTCCCCATCCCCGCGATGCATTCGGGGACAAAACTGTCCCCGCCCCCATCCCCGTCCCCGCGGGGATTTAATTTTAAAAAAATAATATTTTATATAAATTTAAATATATAAATAGGGTTCGGGGCGGGCGGGGAATGGGGCAGGGATCCTCGCGGGAAATCATTCCCCGTCCCTGTCCCGCAGGGATAAAACCTCGAGGATTCCCCGTCCCGTTCGGGGCGGATCCCTGCGGGGACGGGGAATCCCTGCCCCACTGCCAACCCTATAGCCTAAGGGGACCCGGTTACTACATCCTTCTCCCTTAAAAAGGATTTCACCCCCGAAATCAGACCATCTGGAATAGTTCAGGGTACTGATCTCTCATGTCATCCTCACGTTCTCAAGTAGCCTGTTCTGTTGACTAATTCCGTCGTAACACTTTTACTAAAGGGGTTCATTTATTCCTAAACTGTTTTTCATTTTATGCATCAATATCTCTACTGTGTTTCCTCGTAACTCGAATCCGTTTTGGGTTGTTGGTGGATAACCTAATTGTTCAAACACATGGTTGGGATTTGTGACGTACTGGCGTAGCGTTGAGATGTGGAAAACAGCGCGTACTTGAGCTATGAATTTGGCAACTCAAGTTGATAGACGACCTCGCCAACTCTTTCAACTATTCTGGATAGGCCAATGTACAATGGGCTTAATTTACCCTTCTTTGCAAACCGCTTAACGCCCTTCATCAGAGATGCTTTTATGAACACCCGATCATCTACTGCGAGTTCCGATCGTTCGCATTCTTTTGCATATTGTCACCATGACCTCTGTCATCTCTCGCAGCATGGTGTGGTTCGAGGACGAAACAGGCGGAAGCTGGTGGGCATGTAACGTCTGGGGCCGATGAGGGCGGGGAGTGGTCGCCGGTGCCAGAGAGGTGCACGGACAAGGTGCGGCTCCTGGCAGGCTTCTAGGCGAAGGGGTACATGAACGAACCGATCCGACACCCGAATGGGAGGGGATCCTGAGACTAGCAATGTATGGGCGTGGCGGGCTAAGAATCGTATAAGAAAATTGATAGTACTACTCATATCACCAAGATCGACCTACCTTTTCAGGAGTCCCCATCTGTAGAAAACTTCGAAGTTAAGCGTGCTTGACTTGCGGCAATCTTGGGATGGGTGACCCCCTGGGAACTTTCTCAGGGTGCGTGTGAGCGTGTGCATGAAGCACGATGAAAGGTTAAATGGTGGTACAGTGGGGCCAGACTATCTGTCGGAATGTGTGGGCCCAACCCCACAGGTCCCGGTAGGGACCGATGCTACATGACACCCGATATGAGACGGGACGTTACAGTGTATATGTTTCTTAAATTCAAAATGTTCGACTGATTAAACATGCTTTTGTTGATATTTATTATTTATTGGTTTTAGGGATTCACATTTATAAGTTGTCACTCTAAACTCATACCTATATATATATATATATATATATATTATGTAGACCGATAAAACTTGGTACGGAATCGGTATTTAATTGTTACGACAAATCGCTGAAATATGGTACACTATAACTCCAAAATATGGAACAGTCACTGACTATCAGATGGTACCGTAAACGCGTTATATTTGGTATTTCTTATCAGGTAGACGTTTTTCTCGCTTTTACATTTGTATTGATGTAAAAACACTTTAGTATGCCTAAATTATTTTTATATTCATTTGCATCATATGTAACATGTTAACCCTTGAAATCGTGGATTTGTAATAAAAACTCAACCTTCATTAGGCATGTTCTTATAAAGATCATTCTCTTATCATGAATGTTGGAGTTTGGATTAAATCTATTTGTGAAAGTGTTAAACCAATAAATTTGATATCAGTGAAACATATAATAGATATACTTACACTAAAGTAGTTTTGCATGGAAAATTAATTTGATTATCGACAAAAAAATGCTTGCCATAATAAAGTATACCACATATAGCGTGTACTTTTGTACCATTGACCTTGTGATTGTACCTAACTGTGAACTGAATTGTACCACATTTGAGTAACATTACGTACCAAGATAAGTACCGAAACTGGACCAAGCTTATTACAGCTTTTTGTGAGTGACATAATTTTTTGTGCGTCAAAACTTTCTGTGTGTCAGAATTTATTTCATATATTGTTGAAAAAGTCAGAGATCAATATGCTTACCCATTTTTTCGGACATCTACACATAAATATCTAATTGAATAAATTTTTTACACATAGGTATCCATGTCAAAAATTTTACGGATAGGTACCCGATTTAATTTTTATCAGTTTCTTCAGTCATGTCGTACCTTCCTGTGTGTGTATGGCGTACCATAACATGTTGATATGGTACCTAAACGTGTTTGTACGGCGTACCTATATTTAAATAGGTGTACCTAAATGTGCTAATACGGTGCATCATTTTGTATTATATATGGTACCCAAATATGTTGATATAGGGTTTGTACCTTGGAATTTGGATACCATATTCCAAAATTGATTGTTCCTTTCAAATATCTACCGCTTGACTGCTGTCAGTGAGATTTCCTAGGACTCGATTGATATCTAGAACATAAAGAAGTACCAGACATAATATCGGGTCCGCTTGCCATAAGGTAGAGCAAACTTCTGATCATACCTCTATACTTAGTTTGGTCAAAGGGTGTACCTTGTTCATCACTGTCAATTTGATGGTCTGATGCATAGGGGTGGGAAGTACCTTGGAATCAATCATTCCGAATTTTTCAAGTAGTTCCTTCGTGTACTTCGTTTGAGATATCAATGTTCCCGTGTCCAATTGCTTGATTTGCAATCCAAGGAAGTACGTGAGTTCTCCCATTAGGCTCATCTCAAATTCATGTTGTAGAGACTTAGAAAAATTATCGCAAAGAGTGATGTCAATACTGCCAAATATGATATCATCAACATATATTTGCACAAGCAGTATGTGATTTCCTTCGCATTTTATAAACATAGTATTATCTATTGTTCCTGTAAAGCCCATGTCTAGTAAAACTTACTCAATCTTTCATAACATGCCCTAGGGGTCAGTTTTAAACCATATAAAGCTTTGTTTAACTTGAAGAGGTGATTTGGAAATTCTTCTTTTTCAAAACGTGGAGGTTGCTCGACATAAACTTCATCATTTGTAAAACCATTTAAAAATGTACTTTTCACGTCCATTTGAAAAAGGTTGAATCTTTTAAGGATCCATATGCAAGTACGTATGACTCAAGCCTAGCTACGGGTGCAAAGGTTTCTTGATAATCTATACCTTCTTCTTGGAAATAACCTTTGGCAACTAACCTGGCCTAGTTTCGTGGCACATTACCGTTTTCGCCTAGCTTGTTGTGAAACACCCACTTCGTGCCTATTATGGACTTGTCGTTAGGTCTTTTCACAAGAGTCCACACTTGGCTCTTTTCGAATTGTGCTAGCTCTTCTTCATGGCAATCACCCACGATTCGTCATCAAAAGCTTCATTCACTGTCTTAGGTTCCATGGTTGACAACAGCACGTTATGTGATTCCTCAGCAGTATCATTCGTGCAGTTGCTCTCGTTTTGATCCCTGAAGTGATATTCCCTATGACCTATCAGTTGGATGGGTTGAGGCGTGTTTGAATTTTCTGCACTGTTGTTCGTCTGAAGCCTCAGGTTCCTCTGACTTAGTATCTAGTTCCAACGAATTGCGTTCACCTCTTTGTCCGTAACCTGTATATCTGCAGGAGACACAACTACACCTTCCTCAGTAGCATCTGCGTTAGGAAATTCATCAAATGTAACATGCACAGGTTCTTGAACAGTCTTCTTCCTATATTAAGCACTCTAAAAGCTTTGAAATGAAGGCTGTATCCTAGAAATATCCCTTCATCTACTTTGGAATCGAATTTTCCTCTCTTGTCCTATCATTTAAAATAAAACATTGCAGCCAAAAAAACTGGAAATATCCTACGTTAGGGTTTTGTCATTCCAAAGTTCATAGGGAGTTCTCTTAATAATCATGTAAGAGTATCAAACACATTACTGATATATAAGCAGATGTTGGTAGTTAACTCCATAACAGTTATCTACCAACTAACCTAACAGTTCTCCCTACGAAAATATTTTCCGTATCTGAGTTCATATGATATCACGGCTTGCGCCAATGAGTTCTACCTCGCTCTAAACTATATGTATGTTTAACTACCACCCAAATGGAATATCGCCATTAAGGTGGGTCGTTCGATTTGGGTAAGAGTTTGGCTGCGGTGCGTGGTGGTTTGGGTTTGTGAGTGGGTAGTGGGTCGTGAGGTTTCAGCAGCTCCTTTACTAGTCTGACCCGAGCCTGAGCTTTGACTTTGGCCGCTCGTAGGCTCTTATCCCTCGTGGCGATCCTGTCGTCAGGGTTGTCATGTCGACGTTTGGAACGGGAGTCTTGGCTTCAGCAGGTTTGTGTAGCCGGATCAGGACGATGAATGAGACGCTTGAAGAGGTCTTCTTCCTGTGGCATCCGATTGGGGAGTCCAAACAGCTGGTGTAATACCCGTGAAATTAATACGGGATCAGTACGTAATTATTTTGTAATGTTCGAAAATTAATGAAGTCAATTTTCGGACAAAACTGATTTCGAATTAAGCCCATGCTGAAAATATTAATTGGGTTCGAGAGCTAAATAATATAATATGGGCCAAAGAGTTTAGGAAGTCCAAGCAATAAATAAGAATGGAAAATAGGTGAGAAGGCAAAAGGAATAAATAAGAGCCCAAGGAAGATTCACCAAGCAACTTTGAGAAGCTGAAGGCTCATAAATCTATCATTGAAACTATAATCTCTTAGGTGTGAAAATAAACTTTTATATGATAACATGCATTGCTGGAAACAATCTTTCTGGCCTAATAGCTTTTTTATGAACAATCTCTACTTTCACCATAGCTAACATCCGCTTTTATGCACAGTTCAATCGGCAGCCTGGAAAGGGCATAGAATACCTAGTTTGCAAGCGGATTGGTGGATAAAACCCCTGCCTCAGTTGCTCAATTTCTACTGAATACTCCAATTTGGACAAGGTATCTGTGGGTTGTTTATGGATCCGTTTCCGGGCTTACCGTATTCAGGACTTAGTCGTAGTTCCAATTTTCAGCTATGATTGGGGATTACCTAGGCCAGCATGAAGAGTTTCCCCTTTCTGTGATGCATGCTTATGTGGATTCCATGGAATTTTCTCAAATGAAGTTTGATGTTGCAATTCGTGGATTCCTGAAAGGGTTTCGTCTTCCAGGAGAAGCTCAGAAGATTGATCGCATAATGGAAAAGTTTGCAGAGAGGTATGTGCACCGTGCATCGTCGTTGCCTGTATAAGATAGCATCATACTGATCACTCATAAACCAGAAAAGCACATTCAAAATCTCGGAGTCCGACTCAATAATAGAAAGTCATGGACACTCTTTTGGGTTCTTGACTTCGGAGCTCTCAGGTGCACGTTCTTTGTTTTTAGAGCTTGTAGTCGAAGTCTGTTGGCTGAGGTTGAAGACTTCTTTTTGAAGTACTTCTTAACTCATCATTTTTCCAATTAGAGCCAACTGCTTTCTAGAGCTTTCATGTTTGGCTCAATGTCGGAGTCCGACTCTTCTTCTGACTCTGAAGGAGGAGGCCTAACGATCTTTTCTTTCTTGATTTTTGAGCTACTCTTTCTCCGAGACTAAGGGCAATAGTGTCATCGATCTATTTGCCCTTCTACTCCTTTGGTCTTCGTGATTTCTATCTTCCTCATCTCGTTGAGAAGAGTGAGGTATCTTTGGTAGATCTCATATAAACTCTCCTCCAGCTTTGCTTTGAAGGAGTCGTAAGCAGTGAGAATGTTCGCCTTTTTAGCCTTTATGCCAACTTCCGTCCTCTGCATCATCCTATGCAGTTCATCCCACATTCCTTTAGCCGATGAAAGGCTATCAATCTGTCTATATATGTCGTTGGGGATGCCCTGCATGAGGGTATTCATGCTACTAGGTCAGCCATAGCTCGAAGCCCTTTCCTCTATAGAGTATTCCCTAGACCCCTTTAGTCGCCTAGAATGTGGAATTGGAGGAGTAGCCGTTTCATCACCGGGTACATGGACCCAGAATTATGCCGGTCCCTCTTCAAGAGACTGCAGTAGGTTTTCAGCTGGATCTTTTAAAGCGATGAAATTGAGGAAGCGGCTTCTCCAAATGATATATTCGCCTCGTTGCAAATCAGCAGATGCTTGTCATTTCCGAGAGAATATGCATCCATTTTGTGTTGTAGATGAGTTGTGAACGATCTTCGTTAAGTGTTTTGAACGTTTGAAGATGATGTAATGTGCTT
>JAPQWV010004407.1:0-30600 GCA_027422505.1 Craterostigma plantagineum
TACGAGTGGTCAAGGACAAAGCTCGGGCGCGGCCTAGACCAGAACAGGAGCAGCTGATACATCTCGACCCACAACACGTTCACAAACCCAAACCACCCATAAAACCACCACCACGTATCCGCACCTCACCCAGACTCTTGAACCATAACGAACCTCCAACCCTACGACGCCTCCGCCTACACCACCACATATAACTTTCACAAGCCCCTTGCTTCAGGAAGAAGCAAGTT
This sequence comes from Craterostigma plantagineum, assembly GCA_027422505.1. Taxonomy (NCBI): domain Eukaryota; kingdom Viridiplantae; phylum Streptophyta; class Magnoliopsida; order Lamiales; family Linderniaceae; genus Craterostigma; species Craterostigma plantagineum. The sequence goes on from JAPQWV010004407.1 coordinate 231, forward strand.
CGATATGCTTTTAGCCCTGGCTGAAACTCAAGCACCGTCAAGCTCAACTGCTCCAGACCAGTCAGATACATCAAGACGTGGAGTCGACCCACACGAAGTCCTCGACAAGTACATTTCGACGACATGGATGACCCACAGTATGCCCAACATGATTCAAAGACAAAGACTTAAGGACGTTCGACATTTCCTACAACAAACTTCGGTAGACCTAGTCCTAATAGAAGACGAAGAACTTCAGGAAGGTGAATATTACGATATGGATCCCCCAAGGCTTCCAGAGCTAATGGCTCAACTAGTGGATGCCCCTCCAACTCTAACTCCATGGACCGTTCGAATCAACACGCCATGGGAAAACATAAGGATGGAATTCCCTTACCTAGAAGAAGTTCGTGAGCAGATATGGAGGTCATCGGACAAAATAAAGAAGTTGAACGAGTTCAAGCTCATAGGCATCTCTCACTGGGAGCAGCAGAAAATGATGAATTATCTATACATGCTGACCCAACTTGGACCTGATCGAAGGCTGGGGATTCTAAAATCAGTTGAAGAGCCACTTCAAGAACTTATCTCCGATATGTCAGCTGTTAGGAGTCTACCATGCAAAAGACGGCATTCCAACTCCAATCTACTAGATAGAGCGGATAGACAGAACTCGAGAAGAGCTTAGTGAGAGCGATCTACCATACCTTCCTGTCGAAGAGGTCTATCATCTCTACCAGATGTATGTAGAGAAGTACAAGGACCTTCAAGGCTTTATCAAGAAGGAAGGGCTCGAGGGACTCTATAGGTTCATGGTGCGCCAAGTCAAGTTCTTTGCCGCACACGACCTTCAGATGACTTTGGAGAGCAGCATGAAGAAGGTCAACATGACAGCTCCGCATAATAAAGGACCTCAGGTCGAAGGGCTTCACAACAATCACGTGCACATAAGCTCATTCTTAGCAATCACCTACCACAATCCAATTGCTAAAAAGAGTAGGGTGATGCTGAAGACTGAAGTCAACAAATTCTGGATGGGACGCTCAAAGTCATCAGGAAGAATATAAAGAAGAGATTGGAAGAGATCAATAAAGATACTATGCTGCATCTTCACAGGTTTGTGAGAGAACAACCGCTTCTAATGGAACTACTTGAAGCTATTGAGGAGCGATTAGAGCTGAGGGACACTATAAGGAACTACGAGCATGCACTGTGCTTGCGCAAGTCATTCTACGCCCATGTAGAATATAAGATGTAATTGTGCTTTGATTTATTAGTTGTCTTCGTAGTTTGGGGCTTCATTGTATTAGTCCATAGTTTAGAACTAGCTTGATATTTATACCAAGTATGTTTGGTATAAATATCATTGTAATCATTGAGCTTAATAGAGAAAGTTTTAGAATTTGATCCGAAGGGCTTGTGAATTGAATTCTAGAGAGAGAAACATCAAACACTTTCTCACACTACAAAGTTCTCTCTCGTGTTCTTCAATAGAAGGTTTTTGATCGAAACTCAATCTTATCAATTCAATTCGATTAACTTAGAATTCCTGCCTAGGACCATAGCAGTTGATAATTAGGGACCTAACAAATATGAGAAAGAAAATGTTGAATATTTTCGACCTTAATTTTAGAATATAATGTCGATTTTCCTTTTTCCTTCCTAATCTTTATTTGTTCCTTAGCAATTTTTAGTGCTTTGCTTTTACTTAAAGTTTCAGTTTCAGTAATATGTGACCTAGAGTTAATACTAGCATTTAAATTTTTACTCACCAATGACTTAGAATTATTAGTAAAGTTTTCTTTGTTTTAATTTTAGGAAGAACGGCGTCCTTTGGAATTCCTTATCCTGTTTAGAGGAAGATATTCCTATAGAAAGATCAGTTATAACAGGTAAGGTCGGGGAATTTTTGAGATTTGAAATCTCCTCTAAAAGTTCTTTTTTTTTTCAGCTTGGAACATACTCTCTTCAATTCCTAGGTTGCGTTCAATTCTGCAATTTTAGTAGCAACCTTCGGAATTGCCCAACAAGAAGTAGGTTTATTATACCGTGAAGTATTTTCCCTTTTGGACGTTTGGTCCTTAGAAGAATTTTGTTCGTTTGTTTTTCACTTGCAAAAGTTTTTCTTTCGCTCTCTAAAGCTGAGTGAAGTTCTGTTGTTTTCTTTATACACTCAGGCATATACCAGGACGAATCTGGATACTCTGATGTAGCAGATTCATTGCCCTAAGATTTCTCCTTCGGGGGGACGAGGGATGTCGGACTCAAACTCAGTCATTGCACGACAATCTCTAGTCTCATAGCTTTTGTTCAAGTCCGTGTAGTCATACGGAATTTCGCATAATGCCCTTTTTCGTTTTTCTTCTTCTGGTCTCATGATTTCTTCATGATTCACAAAGGACATTAGCTTAGTGAGACCAAGTCCCATATACCTAATATCGTAGAATTCTAGACAATTGACTTTCTTTGGGTTTTGGGATATGCTAGAGGATTGTAGAATTCTGTATCGGCAGGTTGGTTCAGGAAAATAGTTTGATCCGTCTGACCTCTCTTGGTTAGAAGATCCTCCAATTTCTTAATTTTAGAGTATAATCATAATCTTTTCATTATATAAAATTTCATATTTTCCTAAGCTATCCTTAGTTCTGCCATCTAAGGATTGATTCTCAAAAGTTAGAGTGCTGACCTTAGTTTCAAACTGTGAAATTTGCTTTTTCAGATCAGTAATCTTCTCATTTGCGATTTCCAGATGACATGTAAGATACCTCATTCCTTTAAACTCTCAATTAAGCATTTGTAGTTATTATCCCGTCTACTCTCTAACTCACTTATAGTCTTTTCATGACTTACATGAGCTTTCTCTAGCTTAATGGAATTTGGAGTCTGTTAGTTCACAAGCGTTAGTTCTGAGCTAGCTAATTTCGATTCAAGACTAGAAATGGTATCTAGTACACTAGCTAACTTAATTTCTAACGTCTGGTTGGTCTTACATTCGTGCTCAAGTTCATGGCGCACAGATATAAAATATGTCTTTAAGGAAAGAAAAGATTCGAAAGAATCATTGTCATTAAAGCTCATCTCTGAAGTCGCGGAAGTAGACTCCATAATTAATAAATTTTTTTACTTTATTGGTTGGATATTTGATTGACGCGCTTTGTAGATTTGAATAATTTTTGCGTTTGAAAATATTGTGCCGAAAAGTTTTAGTATTTCATGAAATACGGTGGAAAAATTTTTAAGTGCCGAAAACGTTTTGGTGAATACCGAAAAGTTTTGAAGTTATGTCCAAAACTTCAAAAAGTTACTAAAAACATTTTCTATAATGTTCCAAATAAGTATTATGAAATAAAATTGGCTTTTAACAATTTCAGTGCCGAAAGTTTGGTTTATGGAAAATTTTTGGTCGGTACAGAAAAATTTTGAGATGATGTCGAAATCTTTACCAAACAACTCTAGAATGTGCCAAAGTTATTATGTTTTGGTTCGAAAATTAATTTTCGCTGTATGAGTGCGAAAAGAAAATATTCGTAGTGTAAAATACAAAATTTATATTTTCAGAGTGAGAGTATACGAAAATTAGTTTTTCGAAGTGTTAAGATGCGAAAACAAATTTTTGGAGTGTAATTGTGAAAATATCTTTTCAGAGTGCTAGAGTGCGAAGATGATAGTTTTCTTGGACTGCCAAAATTTTGTTTTTGGTAGGGTGGACTGCGGAAATTGCAAAAATTATTTTTCGAAATAAAACAGCGCCAAAATTTGTGAGTGCGAAAACTGGTTTCATTGCGAAAGTTGGGCTTGCGAAAGCGTATTGGAAAACTCTTACGAAAATCCCTTGGAGAAGTACTCCTACGAAAACTTTCCTTTTTTTTAAGTTTCTTTATTTATTTATTACTTTTTTGGTTAAGTTTTCGGTGCTACAGTAAAATTTCGAAAATTTGGTAAAGTTTTCGGTGCTACAGTAAAGATTTCGGTGCTACAATAAAGTTTTTTTTTTGGTAAAGTTTCGGAGCTACCGTAAAGTTTTCGCTGCTACAGTAACTTGCTACAATACTTACGAAAACTTGCTACAGTAATTTGCTACAGTACCATGTAAAAGAAAGGTAGAATACAGAACTAGAAGAATCAGCAGCGGAATCGACGATCAAGAATAGAAAACCTCCAAGCCAAAGACAACGACATAAAAGGTAAATATATATATGGGGTAAGCAAACCACTAGCTCAGTAAGAAGATAATGTGGACAAACTTTATCCTCACGGAAAGTGCATCCTTACCATAAAATCATAACAAATCAAACATACCGAGCACTTCATTTACACGATAACCTTTCCACCACTCAAACGAGACAAATACAACCACTAACTATCACAAGACACATCAAGTACATCAACACAATCCACATAATCACATAAACGATGCGTGGGTGGCCATTTCCTCCCTCGAACTGAGCTCCGTCCGAGTCCGTCACCGTACTCTAGACCGTGGACCGTAAACGGTCATATCAATTAGTATAACATGCATGTCCCACACACACGCGGTGATGTTGGCCAAAATATCCCCAACGACCACCCTTTAATGAGAATCAATTTCAAATCAACACATGACGCTGGAAGGGTGCAATCATTGGACCTCACTTACTCGGGTGTGCCAATCCACTGGCCACTTGCTCGATTTGCCACTCGCACTCACCCAAACGTGTCCATTCGGGTTACTTAGAACCTGGTACCAAGTGTATGCAACAAACAAGACCAACCAAACAATATCACCATCCGTAAACTCACAAATCAAATTACCAATATCGAACACTAGCGTGCCATCATGTCGGGTATCCCGTGAAATCCTGACTCAGTTCACAAAGCCGTACATACGACCAAGACTCATCAACCATGACAAATACTCACAACCTCTAGCCGACAAGGCTCTCTATTACAGCATTTAATAAAACAATGACATAGAACGACGAAATAAAACGTCGACATAGAAAGATAAAATAAAATGACAATAGGAAATGACCCGATGCGAGGTTCACACGTCCCGCGAAGGAATGCTTCGCCGTATTACCAACTCACAGTGTAAATATCGAGCACTTCCTAAAGACCGAAGCTGTCCTCATGCTCTCGATGCATTTCCTCCGCCATGATCCTATGAACTTCCGAAAAACTGCCTCAAGACCACGATAACGCCTCATTGGTACTGCCCAAGGTCATTTAAAGCAGGCTAAGAGTTATTTCGAAACAAATTAGGGAATTGCAGAAAATTTTTGTTTCACAGCAGGAACTTCAGAAATCCGTAACAATTCGCAAAAATATTTGATCAAGATGATTCCAGCAGCTATGAACAGCTGAGAAAGTCATCTTTCAAGAGAGATCAATTTCGAAAATCGGAGCAGCCTAAATGGGTCAAAACTGGAAAGCATGTTAGGTCCTGATTTATCAACTCTATGATCCTAGACTCTAATTCTTAGGCAATCGATTAGAATTATATAGAATGAGATTTCGATCGAAAAACCTTGGTTGAGAGCTCGAGAGAGAATTTCGCTTAGAGTGAGAAGATATTTTGTGTTTCTCTCTAGAAATCGAATTGCAAGCCTTTTGGATCAATTCTCTAAAATCTCCTCATTAAGCACAATGTTTGTACATCTATTTATACCAAACGTACTTGGTATAAATAACATACTAAGTCCTAAACTAAGGACAAATACAATAAAAGCCCCTAATTACAAGGACAGCTAATAAAATCAAAGCACAACTAAAATTGATATTCTACATTCTCCTCCTTTGTGCTTGATTTCTCTTATGTGTTGTCTGTCCTCGTCGGGCATAGTATAATCTGTGCAAGCCCAGCGCATGCTCGAAATTCCTGAGCGTATTCCTCAGCTCCAGGCGCTCCTCGATGTCTTCAGTAATTACAACAGGAGCGGTTCTTCTCTCACGAACCGGTGAATCCTCAGCATCGTTTCTCTATCTCTTCCAACCTCTGCTCTATGTTCTTCCTGATGACCTTGAGCGTCCCATCACAGAACTTTTGAACCTCAGTCTACATCATCATCCTATTCTTCTTTGCGATAGAATTATGGTAGGTGACGCCTAAGACTGAGCTGATGTGCACGTGATTGTTGGGAAGCCTTCGATCTCAGGTCCTTTGTTGAATGGAGCGGTCATGTTGACCTTCTTCATGTTGCTCTCCAGAGCCATCTGAAGGTCGTGTGCGGCGAAGTACTTGACTTGGCGCATCATGAACCAGTAGATTCCCTCGAGTCCTTCTTTCTTGATGAAGCTTTGAGGACCCTTGTACTTCTCTACATACAGCTTGTAGAGATTGTACACCTCCTCGGCAGGGAGGTACGGTAGGTTGCTCTCGCTTAATTCTTCTCAAGTTCTGTCTACTAGCTCGATGACGTAGTATGGTGTTGGAATACCTCCTTTAGCACAGAAGACGCTGAGAAGCTGACATATTCGGGAGAGACTCTTATAATGACTCTTCGCTTGTCCTTTAGTCATCCCCAGTCTCACATTCGGTCCAAGGTGGGTCAGCATCCAGAGATAGGTCATGCTCTTCTCCTGAGATCAAACTCATTCGGCTTCTTGAATTTGTCCGGTGACCTCCAAATGTGTTCTCGAACCTCTTCAGGGAAGGGAATTTCGATCATGATGTTTTTCCATGGCGGGTCGATCCGAACGAATCCTGGAATTTGTCTCGTTGGAAAATTCGCTCGTTGCGCAATCAACTCTGGAAGCCTTGGGGGATCTTGTTCATGATTTTCACCTTCCGAAGTTCTTCGTCTTCTATCAGCATGAGGTCCACCGAAGATTGTTGTAAGAAGTGTCGAACGTCCTTAAGCCGTTGTCTCTGATGCTCATCGGGCATGGAGTGGGTCATCCACTGTCCTTTGAAGATATACTTCTCGAGGAACTCGTGTGGGTTGACACCATGTCCTGACGGTCCCGGTTGGTCTTGAGCAACTGAGGGAGTAGCTTGGGTTTGAGCCAGGGCCACGAGCATGGCGGCACTTGCTTCTTCTTCCGGAAGCAAGGGGCTTGTCGGAGTCGTTGGTGTTGGCGGAGGCGTCCTTAGGCTGAAGGATGGTGGGTCGATTTGGTAGTATGAGTGGTGCGGTGCGTGGTGGTGGTTGTTTGGATAATGGGTTGTGAGGTTTCAGCGGCTCCAGCGCTTGTCTATGTCGCGCCTGAGCTTCGTCCTTAACTTCTAGTCGTTAGCCTGGGTCTCCTCTCCCCCACATGACGGCCTTGACCATCTGGGTCATCATGTCTGCGTTTGGAGCGGGAGCCTTGACCTCGACAAGTTTCGGTCGGGTCAGGACGGTCGACGAGACGGCGGAAGAGTCTTCTTCCGGCGTTCGAGTGGTCAGCTCTAGTAGGCGGGCGACTAAGATTGAGAGGAGGTCGCTGATAGGTACTGTTGCGGGGTTGATTAGGTTGTGAGTGAGGATGGGTGTGGCGATTGGGAAGGGTTGTGCGGGTTTGAGTGGGTGTGAGGATAAGTTGTATGGCTCCGAGCGGGTGCTTTCCCTCGATCTTGACGGGACGTCTCGATGGCATTTCACACGCTCTCCATGATCTTGTCTTCGAAAGACCTCAATGCTTCTGAGAGAGCGGCCTGTAGACGATCTTCAGTCACAAATGGGACGGACGCCTCCGTCGTGGAAGGACCAGGACGACAGATGTCGCCTGTTGACAAGCCTTGAGCTAACACCGACTCCTCAGGTTGGCTCGTAGTCACTTGCGGTTGTGACTGTCCGAGACTTCCACCCAATCCTTGAGGCGAATCATAGGGATTCTCCTCTATGGGTGTTGCTGCGGGTTCTGATTGAACCTGCGAACCAGACACGGGAAGATCGTGCTGCGGCTCAAGATTGAGCGATGAAGGGTCCTCAGCACTTTGAATGATAGCTGGTATTGTGTCTGATGTGGTGGTGACGGTTGTGAAGAGGGACTCTAGTTGTATGCATAATCGCCTTGGAGTCCGTCTTATGAGTCGAATCTCCTCATCTGACGCGGTGTCTGATGAGGTAGCCGTGTGTGACGGGAAGGTTCACGTGCGTCATCCTCACGGGCTTGTTCCGTCACTTGTGGAGGTGAGTTGTGCCCCGTTTCTGTCTCGGGCTGTGCTTCCTGTAGCAGGAGTTCCTCAACGGATCCTTAGAACACGCCGACATTAATAGGCACTTCAGCTCCTAGAGGTTGTTGAGGAGCCTCTTGTTCCAATGCTTCTGCCACAGCGTCAATCAACGTGGCATCTTCATCAGGTATTTGCATTTCCTGAGTTGGAGGCTCCTGCTCTAGCTCCTGGGCCACTGCATCGATCATCACAGCTGTAACGACCTGACTTCCTAGATACGTACTTTGGCGGATTTTCGCAGCGTAAGCAGCGGAAAGCCCCTTTAAATTAAACTTTTAAAACATAATAATACAAATACGTTCAATGTCTAAATCCATAAGTCCAAGCCCAAACAACATTTTTATTCATTGGGCCGAGGCCAAAGAAGTCCAAGCCCAAATTTAAAAACACAAAACATAAACTCGTTCCACAGGTCGCGGCACATGTACTGCGCCGCCCTCAAAAGTCCGTGGAGTCACCGCCATCAGCTGCCTTACCTACACATGCAAACCCTGAGCTTTTGCCCAGTAGATGAAAATATGCATGAATGTAAATGCTCTCACATCCCAAACCCGACACCTCACAAATGCACGCTCGATATCTTTCGAGCTTACGCTCATTCCTACATGAACTCTCAACTCATAAACAGGGCCCTAAGCCAGACTCGGAATCCACGCATATATGTCATATAATGCCATGATAGTACGGCCCCATCTCGGTCTCAACCGTAACTATGACAATGGCAAGTGGTAACGGCCCCATTTCGATCTCAACCGCACCTAAAATAATGACAAGCAGCCCCATCTCGGTCTCAACCGCAAGTGTTTCATCGAATCGTAGCCTGACAACCAACATCAATCACTTTACCCACTCATCGACACTATACAGTGTTACCGTGACCCCGCACGGTTATAACTCCCCTCGTACCACGTGTATGCAAATGACATGCAAGTAAAATGCAACATATCACAAAGCAACCTATAAAATGCAACGTATCGACCGAGGTATTAGCTCGGCCGATCTCGAAAATCCTCATACACCAAATAATTCGGGCCCGAAGTCCGCGTTCCGATTTGATCGGCCCGAAACCTTTACCACCAAACTCTCCCCGGAATTTCACTAAGAGTTCCCAAAATTTAATCATTTCCACTTTAAGACCCTAATTTCACAATTGGTCCCTATTTTAATATATTTTAAAATTCTAACGTCCAATCTCAAAATATCACTTAAGTTTCCAATTTAAAAAATATATTTCTGAATTTTACATTTAAAAACCCCAAAATCTCATAATTTACTTTTTAGAACCCGAAAATTTTCCAAAGCTTCAGACCTACCCTGAATCTTTAAAAATTTCAGATCTGCCCCAAAAGCTTTATATTTCCTTAAAAATCTCTCCTGTTCGGATTTTACAATCTTAGCCCCAAATTCTTGAATCTTTCAATCTAGTCCCCGTATTTTTGGAAATTACACAAAGGACCCCGATTATCGAATTCAAATCAGCCCCGAAATCTTTATATTTCTTTAAAAAATCTACCTTGTTCGGATTTTACATTCTCAGCCCCCAGGTGTTTTAAAAATTTTCAATCTAGTCCCTATATTTTGAAGGACTATTTTATACGGCGGTTTTGCGACAGCTTAATATTTCTCAATGGTCACGAGGTAAACGTTGTCCGATGGACCTGAAATTTTAACCATAGATAAACAACTTGCATATCATGATTCTATCCAAAGGGATTTCTAATCAGAGATCTAGATTGTGAGATATGAGTTTTTTAACATCTGGCCTCAATGGATAAAGAAAACCCTAGAAAACACTAATCCTCCCCAAGTTTTGTTCTATTCTCTTAGTCACAACTCCTTTAACTCTATTCTTATGTTTAATGGACCTAAACTTCATAAAGATTAAGGTATTAAGCTGGCCGAATTTTAGCATGTAAGCATTATCACGAAAATCATGCAAGAACTTCATGTTTAGCACATAAACACGTATAAAATCGAAAGAGAACATGCAATACGTAAGATCTCGACACTAATGTGGTTTACGCATGTAGATGATCTTCACCTACCTTACTTCCAAGCTATATTAACTAGTTGTTAATGGTGTTGAAGTAGTCGAACTCTACTACTCCTTAGTTTCGTGCACCCCTCACTGTGCTCTACTTCGGCTATACCAATAAACCATGTAATATGTTAGATACATAAGTTAATAGGAAAATTACACGTCAAATGAAGTTCTTACCACCTTAGCTTAGTTCGAACAACAACCTAAATTGAGAGATCGAATAGAGTTTGCCCAAATCCTTCTTTGCTCCTTTCGTTGTTTTCTTAAGTTCCAAAATGAGTTTTGTTTTCCTTTGCATCTATATATCGTTTTCCTCTTTGACCAACAAAGATATTATTTTAGGCTAATCATTATGTAGATGTATGGCTTCCAACGTCACTTTCATACCATAAAGTAAAATATTTATTTTCTTTGTTGCCTTCTCACATGTTACTTTCATCCCATCCACCAATGAGGGTTTTAATTTGTCAAGTGGTTAGTTGATGACAACATTCCAACGTGTATTACCATCTCCACAACCTCATTTTAAACTTTTGTTCATTCAATTATTGATGTTGATTCCATTAAAATTAAATATGAGGATTTTTACTTAATAAGGACAAGGTGTGATGTGTCTTCCTTTGTCCTTAATCAATCTCATCCTTATATTTTATTTGGGTTTTTTTAATAATTATCTTGGACCCTTTTATACTTCTCATCTATTTATAAATTTGGGCCTTAATTCCCTTTTTAGCCCATAATATTTTTAGTCCCTATTACCTATTGGGCTCTTCTAATATTTTCGACCCATATTATTATTTAACTCTCGGCCTAAATATTATTTTCGGCTCACTTTCAAAGAATTCATTTTATCCGAAAATTAACTTCATAATTTTCGAACATTATAAAAATAATCCCGTACTAATTTCACGGGTATTACAACAGCCTCAGGGCTTCAGTGTTGTTGTTGGGGAGGGCTTGCATGGAAATCTGTCGGGGGCCCTCGAATCATCTGCTCCGTAAGATGATTCTCCCGACAATATTGTTGATATTTGTCTCCCGTGGGTCGGCAAGACGAAGAAGCTCAAACGAGATTGGCATCGACGGTTGTATCAGATCCGTGAGCTTAGGGTTGTGGAAGAACTTGAGTCTCGGTGGTTGGTATGCCGTTGCTCTGTACTTGAGCAAGCTTGTGAGTGGTGGCCGGTATCCCATGTGGAGAAAGTCAGGCACCATTTCTGCATCGGAAGACAGAGGGTCGTAGTTAGGGCTGAATGGTAGGTCTAAGACGTGGCCAAGATCATCCTTGCTGAAGCTGACATGTCTCGTCCCAATAACCGTGGTGAATCGGTAGCTGCCCTCAACTATAAGACTCTTTATTCTTCCCGGAATTGCTGGAGATAGACCATCGGTACTGACGTCGTCACCGTTAGTGCATGCCAGATAGGATGGCGTTGTAATATGGACACAATTATCTCGTCCGGACACCTAAAGGTGGTCAGGTCGAGTTGAAAGTTGGTGTCCTGAACCTTGAGGTATAAAGTTTTGTCGTAGATGTGGTTATAGGCTGGATAATGATCCATCTGAAAATCAATCAAGAAAAGAAAATCATTAGTCCAAGAATTAAAAAACAGTCGAAATTAATTTGAAGGATATATGAATCGGCACATACGTATACGAAAATGAACATTGAGGAAATAATGACATTTCGACATATGTATGTAAGTCATATGGAAGGTTAGTCGAAAATTTTACTGAGTGTTTAATATCACTGTTCACTCCGTGATTTTTATCGTGCGAGAAATAAAATTCTCAATTGAATCTCCTAAGTGCGAATTTCTAATTAAAATCTCCGTTTAATTTTGCGATCGAAAATTTTATTCGCTAAGTTTCGCTACAGTAGAAAGGACTTGGAGAAAATTTTTCTAAGTGTTTGAACTTAAACGTGGTACTGTAGGCGAGAAATTTTACGATCGATGAGAAATTTTCGTATAAATTTACGATCGAGAAAATTAATTTCTGTGTAAATTTACGATCAAGAAATTTTCGCGCGTTAATAAATTTTTCGTCGTGAAAGTTATCGAGCGAGAAAGTATTTCGATTTTTAAATAGTTTTTTGCTGTGAAATTTTACGATCGAGAAAATGACAGCGAGAAACTTGGTGACTCGCCTAGAAAATTTTCGACCGAGAATGAAATTGAAATCGAAATTACTGTTTGCGATTGTAAGTTTTGCGCTCGAAACTTATATTGCACCTATTTGATCTATTTCATTCAGTAATCTTTTCGCTCGCATGAAATCAAAATTCAATTTCTCGATTGTAATTATTTGCGATCTACGTTATCTATCTTACGACTAAGTCAAAAATTTAGCGATCGAAAAACTTTACAATGCAAACAGTAGATCAATTGAAATTCAATTGACACTATTTGCGTGCGAGAAAGTTCTTCGACGCCTTTAAATATTAAAACGTAGTTTCAGTCGAACTTTTAACCAATCTTTTAAAAACGCAGATAATCGAAGTAATACACTCCTAGAATTATCAGAAAACACCGAAACTATCTTTAGTGCAGAATTTAACTTAGATTATCCACATAAAGCGGTCGTAAACACTGCAAACTAGCATTCGGTTTTCCTATTTTGAACATACAAGAATATAACACTAAATCATGCAAAAGATCACATAATACAGATGCAAACGGAGTTTAAATGCACGCAATTCCTAAAGAAAGTCGATTCTACCCTAGAAAGACGAAAATCAGTGAAAATAACGTAGGATTTGAAGATTTTTACTTTCGTCTTTGCGAAAAGGGTTTCCGCGAGAGAAAGTTTTTCGACTGTTGAATTTTGCGATCGAGGGATTTTGCGTGTATTTAGGGATTTCGACTGCAAAAACATTAATTTTCTTTAAGTGGGCTGATTAGACGTTTTCAATACTTAGGTAATCCTAAGCCCACTACTGTTTTCGATCGAGAAACTTTGATCGAAAATTTTCATCTGGTACCTATTTAATTTTCGCTCGACAAATTGGAAGCGAAAATTACCATTTGGTCCCAATTCAATTTTCGCTCGAGAAACTGCGATCGATAACTACAAGATTCGCCCAAATTTTAGATAGTAAGTTTTTCTATGATTTCAGATTGACCCCTATTTCAATTAAAACCACATAATTGCTCCCCCTAAGTTTGACATTAAATGTAATTAACTCCATGTAGTTCTGAATGATGACATCTGACTGCAAGGCTGAATTTTGAAATTCTGCAATACTTCAGAGCAAAATTGTCGAGAATATTAGAGTTAATTTGGAAGCAATTCTACGAATGAGGCTCGGTAGCCTCGTTGTAAAATTTGAAAGAATTGGTTAAATCCAAATTATAAAACACGTTAACGATCAAAGTATTTTAACCAACTAGATTTAAACCAATGTCTTGAGCTCCGAGTTGTGAAAATTCATGAAGTCTATCTCATGTAATTGCGTTGTAGATGAATCTGTACCACTTAGAGAAAGAACATCAATAATATTTGGAGCTTAAGACATGAATTTTGTAAATGCTCCCCCTCAAATGATTCACTAAAAATTGATTTAATACTAAGACGCATGGAATCAATTTTCGAGTACCAAACGAGTAATACACAAACTAGTCAGTTTCGCTTACATACATGGTCCCCTAATCATGTATTCAAACCGTTGTGTGAGGAATGAGCAAGAACAAACACAAAATCGCATTTAATCATTTCAGCATAGATGCAAATCATTGCATATCAGAATGTGCGATGAAAAAAAAATATTATATATATATGTATATTTTATATATACTAATTTTATTAATAACGGGTCATATTGTTTTGCTTCGATCATTGTCACGCCTAAAAATTCACAAGACACTTGAAAGATTTATGCCGTCAAGTCACGTCAGCAAACTAAAGTCCTAAGTTCAAAGCAGGATCCATTTCGACAATTCTCACTAGGTCCAATCTAGCTCTCATTTATTTTGACTAGGATTTTTTATATTATATCACTCAAGTCAACACAAGTCATATAAGTCAATTTACTTGTGATCGAGGCGCTTTTAATCATTTCAACCGAGCGACAGATCGTCGTTTTGGAATCAAGGGACTTTGAAGGCTTCAATTTGGTTATGACTAAGAAGGGAGGGAACTTTTGGGAAAAGTGAGCTTTATGTCATCTTCCATTCCTTCGTCGTTCTCCTTTTCTCCGGCATTTTTCTCTTTCGTCATTTTATCTTTTTCATCCTTTTATCTGTTGTAAATTTTCTGCACTTGCTCAAGCTGAAGCTCCGCTTCTCTACGAGGCTGAGAGATTATCGAAGGCGAAGTTCTTCTTGTTGGTTCTTGGGCCGATACCGTGCTCCTTTTTCTCTTATTCGCTAGAGAGGTTTCAGATATTATCGATTTGAAGAAGTTCATAGTTATGGAATTCAAACACAAGGCCGTGCTCCTCTTCTCGTTGTCTCGATACAAGACCATATTATCGTTGGAGAAGTTCACTTCGTGGTGCTCCTCTTTCCAGCCGTTCTGACTAGTGTACGAGATTATCGATGGAGAAGTTCACAGTAAGATCCATGCCTCCTTCTAATAATTTGAGATTGTGACAGTCGAGAGGCAGGTTCTTTTGGTCTACTTTTTGTGCGTTGAGCACTCCTCGTGTGCGTTTTCCACCTCCTTTTGTTATCTTCTTTTTTTCGACTGGTTTTTCTCCCCCTTTTTTGCTCGATTGAACATCTCGTCGAAAGCTTAGTGTAGAATACTATTAGTAATTGTGCTTGATTTCATTAGTTGTCCTTGTAATTAGGGGCGTTTTGTATTGTAGTCCTTAGATTAGGACTAGTTTGATATTTATACCAAGTTGTTTGGTATAAATACATGTAAATCAATTGAGCTTAATAGAGAAAGTTTTGAGAATTGATCCGAAGGGCTTGCAATTTGATTTCTAGAGAGAGAAACAACAGTAACTTTCTCACTCTACTCGAATTCTCTCTCTTGTTCTTCATTTGAGTTTTTCGATCGAATTCAATTGCTTATCTAAACGGTCGAATACTATGAATTCTAGCCTAGGATCGTAGAGTTGTTAATCGTAGGACCTAACAATTGGTATCAGAGTAGATTCGTTCTGTTTTGAATCGAAAATTGTTAGAATTGGATCGAAAATTATTTTCTGGATACTGTTCATCGAAGAACAGTTTGGCGCGAAAACCTTTTTGATCCAATAGCTTAATTCTGTGCTTAATTGACTTGAATTTGGTGTTTCTGTGCTTGTTTAAGTGTTAGATCATCATTGCGATCAGTTCTGTAGCAGTTTGAACTTCGATTTTTAGGATTGAATTGCTTCTGCGTGTTACTGTTTGCGAAGAACATGAAGAACACGTTCTGATTTTGATCAAATTCGATATATTTTGCTTCATAACGTGTTTAATTGCTTGTTCGTGCGTGATTAGTACTTGATTGCGAGCAATTACCTTAAACTTCACTATCTGATTCTTTGTTTTTGCTCGAATTTGTGTTAATCGTATTCTGTTAATTTTTCTCGATTGCTCAAATTTTTCTCGCTAAGTTTTGCGATCGGATTAGTTTCTCGATCGATAAACTTAGCCGCGAGAATTTTTCTCGGTCAGAATACGAAGTCAGCGCTAGAATCGTCATCAGTAGAAACGATTTTAGTTAAAAATATTTCTCGAGCATTATACAGCGAAAAACTTTTTCGAGAGAGACTTATTTTGACTTTGCATGCGTAAAAACTTTCACTCGAAAACTTTTTCAGTCAAACCTTTTAACGTTTGACCACGCGAAAATCATTTACACGCGAGAAATTCTTCTAGTCAACAGATTTATTTTGACTTGTCGAGAAACTTACTAACATATTGTTTCTTTACGATCGAAATAAATTCACGATCAAGAAATTTTTCTCGACCGAATGATTTTGAGCAATTTATCTCGCTCGTAAAATATCTCGCTGACAAAATTTCTCGCACGAGAACAGTACTCAGTACACTATCTCGACGGAATTAATTTCGATCAAACTTTAAGATTGAATCGAAAATATTTCTCGATCTAATTTTCGAATCAAACGCTACTAACGAATTTTGTCACCTGTGAAGCACATTACATCATCTTCAACCTTCAAAACAATTAACGAAGATCCTTCAACAACTCGACTACAATACAAACATGGATGCATACTCACTCGGAAATGACAACCGTCCGCCGATCTTGCAAAGAGGCGAATACACAGTGTGGAGAAGCCGCTTTCTGAATTTCATTGCTCTAAAGGATCATGCCGAAAATCTACTGAAGTCCCTTGAAGAGGGACCGGCACAGTTCTGGGTTCATGTACCCGGGGACGAAATAGCTACTCCAGCAATTCCAGCTTCTAGGCGACTAAAGGAGCCTAGAGAATACTCTCTGGAGGAAAGAGCTCGAGCTAAGGCTGATGTAGTATCCATGAATACCCTTATGCAGGGCATCCCCAACGATATATACAGACAAATCGACAGCCTTACATCGGCCAAAGGGATGTGGGATGAGCTGCATAGGATGATGCAAAGGACGGAAGTTGGCATAAAGGCCAAGAAGGCGAACATTCTCACTGCATACGACTCATTCAAAGCAAAGTCGGAGGAGAGTCTAAACGAGATCTACCAACGATACCTCACTCTTCTCAATGAAATGAGGAAGATAGAAATAACGAAGAAAAGCATGGAGACAAACATAAGATTTCTATCCTCTCTGCCCACGGAATGGAAGAAAATATCCACTCAAATACGACAAAACAAAGATCTAGAGGGTTGGATGTCCATGCCGTGTTCGACAATCTCGCTCAGCATGAGGAGGATATCCGCGAGATCACCAAAGAGCAGGAAGGCAAACAAACCGATGACACGATTGCCTTAGTCTCTGAGAAAAGGAGCACAAGATCAAAAAGGGATAGATCGTTAGGCCACCTTCATCATCAGAGTCGGAAGAGGAATCGGACTCCGACATCGAGCCGAACATGAAAGCCCTTGAAAACAGTTAGCTCTCATTGGACAAATGATGAGCAAGAAGTACTTCAAGAAGAAGTCTTCAACCTCAGCCAATAGACTTCGGACTACAAGCTCCAAGAACAAAGAACGTGCTCCGGAGAGTTCCGAGGTCAAGAATCCCAAAGAGACTAACAAATGTTTTAACTGTGGCAAAGCAGGTCACTTCGCCAGAGAGTGCATTCTCCCGAAGAAAAGAGATGCAAACTACTACTCCAGGAAGCTTCAATTGACAAAACAGAAAGAAGCTGGAGTAGCTCTCATGGCCGAACAGGACCAATGGCTCGGACACGTCGAGCTCCGAAGAAGAGAACTTAGCCCTCATGGCCCGTCTCGACAACGAATTGGACACCGAAACATCCACTCGTACGGACGACGACAACGCATCCACGTCTTCAAATGAGGTAGTCACTCCTTCCACATTATTAACCATGTTAGAATCATATCAAAAGCAATATGCTAACATGAAACGTGAGCAAAAAAGTATAAAGGAAGTAGAGAACGAACTTGAGAGAGCTCAGAAAAAGATAGATAGTCTCGAACAAGAACTTAGGAGCTCTAGTGCAAAAATAGATGAACTTACGAAGAGCCTCCATTCTAGAGAGACTAGTCAACCTCAACTAGGACAACAGAGCGAAAAGATTAAGGAATTAGAAGATAGGCTAGCAAATAACTACAATTGCTTGGTTAGAAATCTCAACAAGAAAGCCATTTTAAATTGTAGGATAACCGAAGCTACCTCTAAGATCACTAACTTAGAAGCTCAATTAGAAACATCGAATGCTAAGATTAGTGAGCTTAGTAAGGATTTCGATGCCTGTCAAGCCGCGAAACTAACCGTGGAAAATAATTACGCTCTCCTAGGTGAGGAACGCAAGAAACTATATGCCAAAGTAAAGAAATTGGACGATATAGTTACGCGTAGGGGACAGTCCGAACAGACGATATTTTTTAACAAGCCCAAGGATATAGAGTTCTATAATCCTATAGAAGGCATAGGTTTCACAAACCCGTGTGTTTACAAAAGAAAGAAATATATGATGTTAAACGCATGCGCTTAGGAATAACCTCTCTTAGAGATTTTACAGAATCGTCTTATGAAAATACTTTCGGTTCATCCATTAGACAAGGTCCACATGGTCAGAAATCCCTTTGACTACAAAGAACTAAATGAAAGGGACAAAAATAGGAAAGAAACTCTAACACCTGTCTGCAATTTAGTTCAAATTCTACCTCATGATTCTCGAACATACCACGAGGAAGTTAAGACCATTAATTATAAAAATTCTCTCTACAAACCCCCTATCATAAAACAGATAGAGGAGTCACAGGCAAAGTTAGAAAAAGAACGAGAGAATTTCGAAGCTGAAAAGAAAAAATTCTTTAAGGAGATGGAAAATCTCAAGGCTTCCTCGTCCCCCCAAACTACCTCTCACGCTATTACAAAAAGCGTGAAAAATGAAAAATCGCCTTTGAAAGATAAATATTGTAAAAATAATTCTGTTAAGAGTGCTATGACTAATTTCACTTTACCTACGTCTACAGGGAGCGTAGCGTCAGCACTAAAAACAAAGGCGAGAGTGTCTAGCACTATGATAAAGAAGGGCCATTAGACTTAAATGTTTATGAGCATGCTACTCCTTCTGTTACAATAAAAGACACTCGTAGAAATAAAAGAGCTATTTCCACTTTTAAGATAATTGCTTCTACTTATTCACTTCAGCCGATCACCTTTAGAAGCACCAACTTCGAAATAGGCTCTACGTCAAAAATTAATCATTCTGAAACAAATGCCACAAGAAAGACACGTAGGAAACAAGATCCAGCCATAAAGAAAGCTTATGGCGCCATACATGAATGTACTCACCTAAGGTATCCCGTAGAAATTAAATCCCCCAAGCACCTTAGGAGACTATCACAAGAAAAGATCTTTTCCTCAGTCAAACCCTCCAAAGCATTTGTACGTGCTGAAATTAACCTTCCCTGTAAGGTTCAACCCAAATGGGTTCCTAAATCTCCGCCTAGGACGACAAAAGCCAAAAGGGCCAAGTCTCCTATAGAGGCAAAACCCAAACCCACTTTTTCAAAAGTGCAATGGGTTAGTAAGACTCTTCCAAAAATAGATTTAGGAGTCATATCTAAACCCAAAACTAAATCTGCTAATCTGAGAGGACCCATGTTTAAGTGGGTACCTAAAGCTCTCTAAATTGTTTTGCAGATCCATCATGTGTGGTGCCTCGACTCTGGTTGCTCCACACACATGACTGGTAATCAAGAGCTGCTGAGCAACTACAAAGACCGACCAAACGGCAAAGTCAGATTTGGGAACAACGATTCACCCCGATTCTAGGACTTGGGGATATCACTCTGAAGAATCTGACCATCAAAGATGACTCGTACGTCGAAGGCCTCCGCCATAACTTGTTCAGCATAGGCCAATTCTGTGACAAAGGCTTCCAGGTGGTCTGCCATGCTGACCGGTGCAGAATTGTGAATTGTCAGGACACAGAACTCCTTCAATGACTTCGGAGATCCAATCTTTACACGATCAACCTGACGTCTGTGCGGCCCTCGACAGCTGTATGCCTCATTTCTCAGACTGATTTACAGAGGAACAACTTATGGCATCAACGACTGTCTATCTGAATATGAAAGCTCTCCAACGTCTTTCTACGAAAAAGTTGGTTCACGATCTTCCAACTATACAACTACAAAGGAGCATCACTGTTCGGCATGTCAATTAGGAAAAATGAAGCGAGCATCTCATCACGTCAAGCAAATTGCATCTACTTCTCGACCATTGGAACTAATTCACATGGATCTCTGTGGTCCGATGCAGACTCAGAGTATCAATGGAAGAAAGTATGTCCTAGTGATTGTTGATGACTATTCTCGCTACACGTGGACTAAGTTCCTCCGAACGAAAGATGAGACTGGTGACTTGATCATCAATTTTGTGAACACAACTCAAAATCTGCTGCAACAGACTATTCAAGTTGTTCGAACAGAAACGGCACTGAGTTCAAGAACAATCACCTCAGTGAGTATTATCAGAAACTTGGAATAAGTCAACAATTTTCAGCCGCCAAACAAAATGGGGTCGTTGAAAGGAAAAATCGAACACTAGTGGAAGCCGCTCGTACAATGCTGATCCAATCGGAACTTCCACACTTTCTATGGGCTGAAGCAGTCAATGCCGCTTGTTTTACTCAAAACAGGACGGTGGTTCACAAACGGTTCAACAAGACTCCGTATGAGATTGTGAATAATAGAGTGCGCAACATCTCTTTCCTTAAAGTCTTCTGGTGCAAGTGCTTTGTGGCGAACGACCGAGAGCAACGTGCAAAGTTCGACCCTAAAGCATTCGAAGCTACATTTGTCGGGTATTCTTCAACATCAAAAGCGTACCGAGTATACATCAAGTCCAACCGAACTATTAAGGAAAGCTATAATGTCACTTTCCACGAAGTGGCAGAGATGGCTTCTGGTCAATTCAGTCCAGGACCCGTGCCTAACCCGTTGGCTTCTGAAGACAACATTTCAGAACCCGTAATCACTGGTGTGTTGGCACAAAACCAACAGAAGATGGCAACAACTTCAGGATCAGTGTCAGACGAAGCAACGAGACTTGCAATAGACGACTTGGATTCTCTCTTCGAACCGGTATATCGGTCATACACGCCTACACCAACAATGGATTATCTACCGAACGAGACCGATGTATCAAGTTCATCTCACACCTCTACCCCACCCGATTCAGAATTGCCACAGAACACCGAAGAACCTACAGTGGTCATCGAGGAAGTATCATCGATCAATCCAAGTGCAGTATTGGAACTTCCTCAGACAAATGATCAATCGTAGACTATAGGCAATCTAGATCCACAGTTGGCTGACGCATCGACTTCAGCCTTGCCTCATGAGCGCAAGTGGACAAGAGGCCACTCGGTTGATCAGATAATTGGCGATCCCTCGGTTGGTGTGAGGACACGTCGTCAACATAGTCTTTTCAGTTGCTTCCTGAGCCAAAACGAGCCTACCAAAGTAGCAGACGCACTTCGAGACCCGATTGGACAATTGCAATGCAAGAGGAAATCAATCAATTCGAACGTCTTCAAGTGTGGACCTTGGTACCCAGTCCACATGGAAACAGTGGTCGGAACTAAATGGGTTTTCAAGAATAAGAAAGATGAAGATGGTGAAGTGATCCGGAACAAAGCCAGGCTAGTTGCTAAATGATACAATCAACAGGAAGGCATCGACTACGATGAGACTTACGCTCCTGTTGCTCGTATCGAAGCTATCCGCCTCCAGCTGGCTTACGCGGCTCACAAAGACTTCAAAGTCTATCAGATGGATGTTAAAACGCCTTTCTCAACGGCGTGTTAAAAGAAGAAGTCTACGTCGCTCGCCGGAAGGTTTCGTTGATCAAGAACATCCCGAACATGTCTATCGCTTGGACAAAGCTCTCTATGGACTAAAACAAGCCCCACGTGCTTGGTACGATGTCCTGAGTGATTTCCTCGTGAAGTCTGAATTCATACGAGGAACGATAGACACAACCCTCTTCATTAAATGGCATGACAAAGATTGATGGTCGTCCAAGTATACGTCGACGACATCATCTTCGGTTCAACAAATCCTCGGCTCTGCAAGAAGTTTGGAGATCTCATGAAGAGCAAATTCGAGATGAGTCACATGGGAGAGATGCAATTCTTCTTAGGCCTTCAAGTCAGGCAGCTCAATGATGGAATTTTCATCAGTCAAACAAAATACATCAAGGATATTCTGAAGAAATTTCATCAAGACCAGAGCAAGACTCTCAGCACTCCTATGTCACCAAGCTGCAAGTTGGATGCCGATCCCTCTGGCAAGTCGGTCGACATCACACTGTATCGCAGTATCATTGGATCTCTTCTCTACCTTACTTCGAGCCGGCCGGACATCATGTTTGCCACGTTCTTGTGTGCCCGTTTTCAAGCCGATCCCAAAGAATCCCATATGCTCGCGGTCAAACAATTTTACGCTACCTTAAGGGCACCTCTACCCTTGGCCTATGGTATCCAAAGGGTACGAATTTTAAACTTATCGGCTACACTGACGCTGACTATGCAGGTTGCCGAATGCACAGGAAAAGCACGTCCGGTGGCGCTCGATTTCTAGGCAAAAAGCTGGTTTGCTGGTCATCCAAAAAGCAGAACTGTGTGTCATTTCGACGGCCGAAGCAGAATACATAGCTGCCGCCAGCTGTTGCTCACAGATGCTGTGGATGCGGACACAGCTTCACGACTATGGGTACAATCTAAATAATATACCCATATATAGTGATAGTCAGAGTGCAATCGCCATTACTTGCAATCCTGTTCATCATTCACGCACAAAACACATAGACATTAGATATCATTTTATCAAAGATCACGTAGAAAAAGGCACGATAGAGATGTACTTTGTGAACACGGAGTTTCAACTAGCCGACATTTTCACCAAGGCATTGGATGAGAAACGATTTCAATTCCTTGTCGGAAAATTAGGCATGTTGAATCTTCCGTAATATGTGCATTACCTGATCTTCTGTGCTATCACATGCTCTATTCTATGTGTTTTCTATGCTTATTGTTCTATCTTGCGTGATAAAAATAAATATAAAAATAATAATAATAACATATATATTTCTATATATAATATAAAGGGGTATGACGAAATCCTTTAGGATGCTTTGATCTAAAGTCACTTAGAATTTTACCCCGACATGCGATCGATTTAATTGCTTAATTTGTCAGTCTAAGTCGCATTCTTGTCTCTAAAGGTCATTAGGTTGCTCCACTAGACACAAAGGCACTATAAATGTGAGGATTCAAGCCTTGTTATCTTTTTCTTTCTTTGGATCTATTTCTCGAGTGAGTCACACATCAATTGCTTGTCTTAACTAGTGATACTTGGCTTCATACTCATCTTGCGTTAGATCGTTAGGAAAATGATAAGGGAGTTTAGGATATTCCTCATTCGGCCTTATATAAATTCCCCACGTTAGCCCTTAGTCATCCACTTTGAGCCTTCTCCGACGTCCTTTTCTTCATTTAAAAACCCATTCACAGCCTTCAACCGAACTTTATACTCTTCGAATGGTTGTTCAAACGAGAAAAGGAGGGGGAGATAACAAAAGAAAAAGTAAGATGATGACAAAAGAAGGCATTGCTCAACGCGCAAAAATCAGACCAAAGGAACCGGCCTTCCGACTACCTTGTAGAAAGTGGCATGGATCCTGCTGTGAACTTCTCCAACGATAATCTCGTACGCTCGTCAGAACGGCTGGAAGAGGAGCACCACGAAGTGAACTTCTCCAACGATAATCCGGTCTTATATCGGGAAACGAGAAGAGGAGTGCAGCCTCGGGTACGAATTCCATAACCGAGAACTTCTCCAATTGATAATCTCTGAAACCTCTATAGGGATTAAGAGAAGAGGAGCACGGTATCGGCCCGAGAACCAACTAGAAGAACTTCGCCTACGATAATCTCCTAGAGCCTCATGGAGAAGCGGAACTTCAGCTTGAGCATAACATAAAAGGGATAGTTTTTAAAAGAAAAAGAGGGAGAAAAGATTGAAAAGAAGAAAGATGCCAAAAAAAAAGAGACGGACGTAGGATTGGAAGACGGTGAAGAGATAAGCTCATTTTCCTTTAAATTCCTTCCGTTCTAAGTCCTAGCCAAATTATAACCCTTACAACCCTTTGATTCCACATAGACGGTCTCTCGCTTAGGTGAAATGATTAAAAAATGCCTCGATCACAGGTAAATTGACTAAAAATTGCTTGTGTTGACTTGAGTGATAAAAATATAAAAATCCCAAGATAGCTAATTGAGAGCAAGAGCGAACCTAGTGAGAGTTGTCGAAATGGACCAGTCTATGGACTTAGGACTTTAGTTTGACGACATGACTTGACGGCATTTTCTTCTTTCAAATGTCTCGTAAAATTTTAGGCGTGACGATTGATCGAAGCAAAATAATTTGACCCCATAAATGAAAAATATATATATATACATATATATAATAATAAATAAATAATAAATAATAAAATTCGCACATTTTGACATGAAATATTATGTTTCATATGCGTTGAATTGAATAAATGCGAATTTCTTTAGTGTATCGCACATTCTAAATGCAATTACAGATTGCATTGGTACTGAATTGTTTAAATGCGATACATTTCTCATTGCTCCTACCCTCACACAAAACTTTAAAGTACATGTTTTCGGGGACCATGTATACATGCTTACTTGGTAAATTTGTGTGCTCGTGACTTGAATTGATTTCATATGCTTGCATAATTAGTCAATTGGTGTGCATCATTTGAGGGGAGCAAGTATAGGACTTGTAGATTAGCTCCAAATATTTTTGACGTTTCTCTGAGTATTTCAGATCTTTCAAAATTAAAGAGCGAGACGTCGATACTACAAAGAGAGGAGCTAGACACAAGACCAAATATTTCAAAGATAAAACTGCCAAAAATAATTGTTGATTAACTCCATTATTATTAACGCTTATCTCTAAGTGGTACGATTTTTAAATTTCTGCCAGGGGAGCTAGACGTTACTACACGGAAAATACAGGGAGTTAATTGCATTTATTTTAAATACTAAGGGGGAGTCTTACAAAGGGTTTTATTTTGAAATAGGGGTCAATCTGAAAAATTTTAGAAGTACTTACTATCGAGAAACTAGATAGCAGACTTATTTCACGATCATAAGTTTCTCGATCGTAAACAGGTGTTGGAACGATTTTGATTAGCCGCGATAATTTGCGATCGAGAAAATTGAATTAAAGAGCAATTTCGAATCGAAAATTTCTCGAGCGCAAATAGTAATGGGCCTGTTCCATTGAATCGCAAAATGTCAAATCGTAAACCCATCATCGACTTACAGCGAGTAAATAAAAGTTCACTTTTATGTCAGTCGAAAAACTTTTTCTCACGCAACCCTAAATCGCAAAAATTTCTCTCGCGAAAAACTTTCACAGACAGTTCAAAATTGCTCAAAAATCTTTCGATTTTCAACAAGAAATTGTCTGTTTAAGGTAGAAATGAGAATCTGTTGCCATTTGCGTGTGATTTAACTTCGTTAGCATCTGCATTTTGTTGTTTTTCGCATGATTTATATTAGTTTCTCGACTGTTCTTCAAAACTGAGAAAATCGTATACTATTTCATAGTGTTTTAGGCTTGATTTTGAACTTTATCTGAGTTTAATGCCTGCACTTAAGATAGTTTCGATATTCTCTATGAATCTGGTAGAATGGATCATCGGAAAATCTGCATCTTCGACTGTAATCTGAGTTTTGATGAAACTGGGTATTTGAATTTTAAAGCCATCGAAGAACTCTGTCGATCGCAAACAGTCTTAATTGAATTCCGATTTAATTGAGATACTGTTTGTGTCGAATTAGTTTTTCGATCGGTAAATTCTGATTTAGTCGCCACGATAGAAGATTTTGACCGAAAAAAATTACTTACCATCGAAATCTAATTAGGATTTTGTGAGCGAAAAACTTACGCACTGATTAGAAATTTAGATGCAAATTTATCGAGCGTAAAACTTACTATCGCAAAATAGAAATTTCGATTCAATTTCAATTTGATTGCAAATTTTAGCAGCGAGAAATTAATTTTTCAACACGTAATTTTTCGATCGCAAAATTCGCCCGCTTGGGATCTAATTGATTGGAAAATTTCTCGACGATTGACTTAGTCTTTCGTTGACTAATTTCTCGATAAAATATCGCAGCGAAAATTATTTTACTTACAATCGAAAATCACATCCGCTCGACAAATTTCAAATCGAAAAATTTTATTCAATCGAGGAAAATTCTCGTAAATTTACCTGAGAAAATAATTTCTCGATCGTAAATTTACACGGAATTTTTCTCGATCGTAAAATAGGTCGACTACAGTCTCGATTTCAACTTCAATACTTAGAAATTTTACTAAGTCTTTTACTCTGTAGCGGACCTTTGCGTATTAAATTTTCTCGATCGAAAAATCGAACTGAGTCATTACAATTGAAATCAATGCATAGGAAATCATTTTCAAAATCAATTTATCGAGAATTTCTCCGGCATGAACAGTGTCCTTTTTCACTATTCAACACTTAGAAAAATTTCGAACTATTTTTCACGCGATTTATACTTCATTCGAAATTACATTCATGCCATTACGATTTTCAAAAATTGAGCATATACTATGCATTTATATGATTTCAATTCAAAATTCATCGAACATGCTATTACTTGCGATATTACTATAGTTTGATGAAATTTATTCATACTTCAACTGAATAAAATTGAATTAATAAAACTTTTATATATCTTATTTTCAGATGGATCGCTATCCAAGATATAATCACATATACGATCTGAGCACCTTTCGATGCCCGGACGAGATTATTGTCTCTATCCTGAGAGGTCACCCCATCTGGCATGCGTTAACGGCCACCGCATCAGTGCCGATGGTATATCTCCAGCAGTTCTGGGGCTGCATACAAGGAGAAGTGGACAATGGAGCTTCAGATTTCTCAACAAGCATCGGGACGCGGCATATCAGCATGGACAAGAACCAGTTCGGTATGTTACTGGACTTGCCCCACAGCAATAATTACGACCCGCTCCCATCCGATGCGAGATGATTCAAGACTTTTGCACATGGGATACCAACGCCGCTCACAAGATTAGCTCAGGTCCAGAGCAGCGGATCCCACACCCGTGGAAGACACTATTCGGAATAATGAATAAGTGTCTGTCGCCCAAGCACACAGGATTTGATAAGGGAAACAACAACATTTTGAGGATCTTCCACGGCATCGCCTTCCCAAGAAATTACGACTACACTCAGCTGATCTGGAACGACCTCGCGGACCAGATTCGGCAAAAGGAGAACCGGCGATCGAAGAACGTGCCTTATGCTCGGTGGTTCAGCATCATCATCAGGGAGATCATGGCGCTGCACCAGACCATCCCTACTCTGCCTCCTGGCGGAAATTACCAACCAACAAGGCTCAAGTTCTTCCACAACCCACGGCTCACGGACCTGGACCAACCGTCGATGCCGATCTCATTCGAGCTCCTTCGTCTCACGGACCCCAACGAAGACGTCTACAAGCTATACTGTCGGGACAGAAATCTCACCGAGGAAATGATTCGAGGGTCCCCCGACAGTGCTTGGAGCTAGCCCTCACCAACACACAACAAAGCTAAGCCCTGAGGACGCGATGATTGATGATGTCGCTCAGAAGCTAGCTCAGGAGCCACCATTGGTCGAAGAGCCAATGCCCTACGTCGATGATACGCTGATAGACGTCCTTGCTACGGAAATGGAACTCGAGGCTCCTGACCTCGAATTGCAAGTGGAAGAGCCCGTACATGTAGGCGTGCTCGAAGAAACCATTGAGGAGGTTCTTCTACAAGAAGCACAGCCCGAGACAGAAATTGGGCAAAGCTCGCTTCCACTGGTGCTGGATCAGGCTCTAGGGGATGTTGAACGTGATCCCACCTCACACAGCTACACCATCCGACACGGAGTCAGATGAGGAGATTAGCCTGATAAGACGGACTCCCAGACGACTTAGTATACAAATGGAGTCCCTCTTCCCGGCCGTCATCAACGCACCAGATACTCCACTGACCACAACGACAAGGGTTGACGGCACTTCTTCACTCAATCTTGAGCCGCAACCAACTCACGTGGTATCTGGTTCGCAGGCGCAACCGAGCCTGCAACAACACCGATAGAGACGAATCCCCAGGATTCGACTCGAGGATTGGGTGGAAGTCTCATACAGTCACAACCTCAAGTGACTGTGAGCCAACCCACAGAGTCGGTGTCTACTCAAGGGTTGATAACAGGCGACGTCAGTCGTCCTGGTCCATCTAAGGAGGCGTCCGCACCCTTCGTGACGACCGAACAGTTCCAGGCCGCTCTCTCTGCGCTGTACAGTCAATGGAAGAAAAGATCACAGAGAGAGTACTCAAGCACTCGAGGCATCCCGAAGAGATACCGGGAAAGCACCTGCCTCTGAAGGCACTTCGTCACGAACCAACCCCACACCTCCACAACCCACACCCACCGACCTCTAGCCACTTCCTCCATCCTCATCAACCCATACACAATCCCCATCACCGAGCTCCATGACATTCTCCTCGCCCGTCTGATAGGCCTTTCCATCCGATCGCCGCAAGAAGAATCTCTCTATAGGCGATTGGTGGACCATCCTGAGCCACCGACTGACACCTGCCGAGGCCAAAGCTCCCACTCACAGCGCAGACATGACGATCCTGACAATCAGGACCCTCATGAGGGGGAGAGGGAGAAGAGGCAAGGACATCAACAAGTGGAAAGACAAGGCTCGGGCGCTACGCAGACAAGCGCTGGAGCTGGTGAAACCAAACACAAACCCACAATACCCAAACACAAACCCACGAACCCGAACACACACCACGCACCGCACCGCCCACATCGACCCACCAACCTTTCACCTCAGGACGCCTCCGTCCACACACTGATCTACTCAAGCCCCTTGCTTGGGAAGAAGAAGCAAGTGCTGCGATGCTTGTAGCTCTAGCAGTACCCAAGCCACTCCCTCAGTCGCTCCAGACCAACCGGGACACTTGGACATGGTGTCATCCACACGAAGGCCCTAGACAAGTACATCTTCGAAGAACAGTGGATGACCCACTCCATGCCCGAGGAGCATCAAACACAATGGCTTCACGACGTTCGGCGCTTTCTACAACAAGCGTCCATAGATCTCGTAATCATAGAAGACGACGAGCTTCAGGAAGGTGAAGACTACGAGCGAGTTATCCCAAGGCTACCAGAGTTAATAGCTCAACAGGCGGTTCCCTCTCCAAGGCTAACGCCAGGGACCGTCCGGATCGACACGCAATGGGAAAACATTCAAATTGAAATTCCTTCCTCGAAGAAGTTCGTGAAGAATATTTGGAGGTCTCGGACAGAGTGAAGAAGCCGAACGAGTTCGAGCTGAGAGGGATCTCTCATTGGGATCAGCAGAAGAGGATGACCTACCTCTGGATGCTGACCAAACTAGGACCTGATGTTAGGCTGGGGATGACTAAGACACAAGCCAAGAGCCATTATAAGAGTCTCTCCCCAATAAGCCAACTACTCAGCGTCTACTGTGACAAAGGAGGACTTCCAACACCTTACTACATCATCGATCGAGTGGACAGGACCCGAGAGGAACTGAGCGAGAGCGACCTGCCGTACCTACCCGCCGATGAAGTGTACCGTCTTTATCAGCTATATGTGGAGAAGTACAAAGGTCCTCAGGGCTTCATCAAGAAATAAGGCCTCGAGGGCTCTACCGGTTCATGATGCGCCAAGTCAAGTACTATGCCGCACACGACCTTCAGATGGTTCTGGAGAGCAATATGAAGAAGGTCAACATGCCGCTCCACTCAACAAAGGACCTGAGATCGAAGGGCTTCCAACAATCACGTGCACATCAGCTCAGTCCTAGGCATCACCTACCACAATCAATAGCAAAGAAGAATAGGTTGATGCTGAAGACTGAGATTCATAAGTTTTGCGATGGGACGCTCAAGGTCATCAGGAAAAACATCGAGCAAGGTTGGAAAGAATTCAACAGAGACACTATGCTGAGGATCCACAGGTCGTGAGAGAACAGCCGCTCCTAATGGAATTGCTTGAAGATACGAGGAGCGACTGGAGCTTAGGCATCACTCTGAGGAACTACGAGCATGCGTTGGGCTTGCGCAGATCATATTACGCCGACGAGGACAAACGGCGCGGAGACGCAATCAAGCACAAAGGGGAGATTGTAGAATACTATTAGTAATTGTACTTGATTTCATTAGTTGTCCTTGTAATTATGGGCGTTTTGTATAGTAGTCCTTAGATTAGGACTAGTTTGATATTTATACCAAGTTTGTTTGGTATAAATACATGTAAATCAATTGAGCTTAATAGAGAAAGTTTGAGAATTGATCCGAAGGGCTTGCAATTTGATTTCTAGAGAGAGAAACAACAGTAACTTTCTCACTCTACTCGAATTCTCTCTCTTGTTCTTCATTTGAGTTTTTCGATCGAATTCAATTGCTTATCTAAACGATCGAATTACTATGAATTCTAGCTCGGATCGTAGAGTTGTTAATCGTAGGACCTAAA
>JAPQWV010004408.1:0-30579 GCA_027422505.1 Craterostigma plantagineum
TTGGATTGGACATAACTTTTCAAGATTATAATGGAAGAAATTAATAACTTGACCTGCTACCAATACTCATAAAGAGATTGCAGATGATGTTATCTTCTTCTTCTGAGAATCCTCCATGCCTAATGTTGGGGCGAAGGTAATTGAGCCATCGAAGGCGACAACTTTTTCCACACCTCTTCAACCCTGTAATAATTTTCTCATACAATAAATGAACTCGAAAAAACATGAAAATTTGAGTTCCAAGAAACTGAATAAAGATAGAGAAGACTCATAGTATATATATATATATATATATATATATACCTATCTTCTGAGGCAAAGTGATCCAATTACCAGCAGTTCCACGTTGTTCTATGTAGGATTTAAGCTTGTCGTCTTCTTCAGGCGACCATGGCCCTCTCTTTACCTTAGCTTTGTCACAGCAAGGTGCTCTTCCCATTTTAATTCGATCAATATCTGATCAAAATGGACCACACAAAATTTGCAAAAAAGAAAGGAATCTGAAGAGATCACTATCTGATGAAAATGACACAGAAAGAGATGTACACTGTTTAGCATATGATCAGTCAGATATACATTTATAAAGGAGAGAATATATGCAGAAAAAGTTGGTCCAATATTATAACCGAAATCCTAGCTCACAGCATGGAATTTTACTTCTTGTCTTTCTCCTTCTGGACACATTCATTACAAGGGCTTTGCTTTGAATTGAATAATCATTAAAACGGGTCGTATTCGGGCCGGGTAAAACGGGTCGAACAAGCCAGCTTATATGGGTATAGGCCCAAGCCATGTTTTTTCTTCAAATTTTTTCTCCTTTATAATCGGAGGCAAGCAGGTGGCAGATATATGTGTTGTTCCGTGAACTTTTGAGTCACCTCTTTGAGAGACAAATGAAAACGGTCAAAGTGTTTTCCTACCTCTCTGATTCCTTCTAGAGAGAATCAGACTTTCAAGAACGTTTTTTGCTGTAATGGTGATTAAAAAATCAATAGAAATACGAAAGGAAATGTAAACAAAGTCAATTTTCCATCGCCATGAACAGCTCAATAGTTGATCTCCGTGACTTTTCTTTGATGATCCAAATGCTTCGAATACGAAAAAAAAAAAACCCACTTCATTTAAAGTTCATACGCAGAAGCAAGCAGCAGAAGGCAAAAAAAGCTAGCTTTGATGAGTTCAATGGAGATTGTTCAAAATAATGCTTCAGAAGAAGCTGAGGGTGAGGAAAAAGTGATGGGCTTGGAGGAGAAAAGCAAGCCGAGCACCGATACTGTTAGTCGCAAGTCAAGGAAGAAGAAGAAGAAGAAGAGGAAGAAATTTAGTTGCCGTTTTGTTCCGAGGTTTGGTTGTATGGGACTAAACGACGGCGTTTCGATGTCTGAAGAGCAAGACGTTGAAGGGAGCTTCAACGTTGAGGCAGATTCGAGTGAAAGGGAAGGTAAATCTCCAGCGCATCTCATAGTTATGGTAAATGGAATCATTGGGAGGTAATAATATTTCTGAATATATGCTCTAACTAACCTTCGATTCGATGATGCTCATGAACTAACCGTAACATATATGTACATTTACAGTGCAGAAGATTGGAGATATGCAGCAAAGCAATTCGTCAAGGCCTTTCCCAGAGATGTTTTAGTACATTGTGAGCCAAAGACTTCACCTATTTCTGCCATTTTCATACCTTAAAAAATGTTACATATGGTCTGACATTTTCTGTATTCAGGCAGCGAATCAAACGTTGCAATGACGACCCTCGACGGCGTGGATGTTATGGGAAAACGATTGGCCGAAGAGGTAATGAAATTATTCTGTTCGTAAGAGAACTACGACGCCCAATATTCGATTAAATCTTCTGAATGATTCAACTTCTTTAGGTAGTTTCCGTGGTCGATGGCCACCCGAAGCTTCGCAAGATTTCCTTCGTTTGCCATTCGCTCGGCGGTTTAATAGCAAGATATGCCATTGCAGTCCTTTATCGCCAAGAATCGATCGAAGAAAATGGCGAATGCGAAGAAGGGAAGGAACTGAAAGAATCATCGCAACGAAGGGCGAATATCGCTGGGCTCGAACCTATGAGCTTTATTACATCTGCAACGCCCCATCTCGGCGCAAGGGGACATAAACAGGTTTTTTATTATCTTAGTACTACTGTCCTCTGTAATGAACGTTTTCTTGAAAAAATTAATGAATGATTGATTTGTAGGTCCCTGTTTTCTGCGGATTTCGCGCCGTAGAAAAATTAGGGTTAAATACTTCGGGGATGCTACGAAGAACGGGTAAACACTTAATGTTGCGTGATAGCAGAGATGATGAGCTTCCTCTTTTGCTTCGGATGAGCTATGATTCTGAAGATCTTAAGTTCATGTTAGTTCCTCTGTTTTCTTCGAATGCTCTGTTTTCTTGAACTAATGATGAGCTATGATTCTGAAGATCTTATGCTCATCTTAGCTCCTCAGTTCTTATTCGAATGCTCTGTTTTCTCGAAATAATGCCAAGAAAAAAAGGCATTTTATTCAGCTGAATTGAATGTGCAGATCTTCTCTAGGGTCGTTTAAAAGGCGCGTCGCCTATGCAAATTCTCGCTACGACAGTATCCTACTTACAGTTTTTTTAACACTTTCGTTCATTTTCTTCGTGGAGACGATATAATTTAAGGGTTTACGAGCATTTTCGAATTTTTTGCAATTTCAGACCTTGACATAAGACAATAACAGCTCTTGTAGGATGGAGTTCTGCGTCGTTGCGCCGTCGAAATGAACTCCCAAAGGTAATTTTCGTAGGAGCTCTCGGTTTTTTCAATGATAAGCCGACGCCTTTGGCGAACAAATATCTTTTTTTTTTGAATTTTTAGCGGAGGGAGCTTTCGAAACACCCTAAATATCCTCACATCATAAACGAAGAGGCTTCGTCGAGCAGGGAAGGTTCCGAAGTATCAACTGCTTTGGAGTCGAAAGTCGAAAAATGGAGCACAAGCGAAATGGAAGGTTTGGAAGAAAATAAAAACGACGTTTTTCATAGTACGAAAAAAAGAGGCGCCGACTTTTCGTTTTTATTTTTTTCTAGAGGCAATGATTAGAGGCTTGACGAAACTAAGCTGGGAAAGGATCGACGTGAGCTTCAGCGGAAGCATACAGCGACTCTTTGCGCACAGTACGATTCAGGTAAAAATCAGTAAGAACCATTCTCTTGATGCTTTTACTGAGGTTTAGGTCTCATATCGTCTTGTTTTTTCACGGCTTTTTTTGTAAGGTTAAAACCTACTGCCTCAACTATCACGGAGCCGACGTAATACAGCACATGGTCGACAATTTTCGCGTATAATTCGTCGCACTACATTCAAACGATGTAATGAGAGTAGTAATCTTATCCTTGGTTGCCTTTCATCAGCAGAGAAAGGATGAAAAAACAGAACAGAAAAAGAAAAACCTGAAGAAACTATATACAGTGACTAAAACTATTTACAAGGCAAGGCATGTAAATGTTTTTTCTCACAGTTTCACACAGTAAGGTTTCCATCAGCATAGGTGATCGATCATCAACAAAATACTGGGAAATCGAATAAATCTGATTCGTCGTGGACCTTCTTTGTCGTAGTTATTCCCGTGCTGTGTAGCTTTCGGGGTTTTTTTTTCCTTACTTGCTCGGTGCCAAACTGAGAAAAAAATCCGTAAACACATGTTCGTACTCTGGCATTTTACCATATCCTGAGAATGAAGTTTCACCGTTAAGCATATAAATCTTGAACTGTGTTGAAGGAAAGGTAAAAGAGAAGCTGAATACCTGGAAAATAGTTGATATCTATCACGTAATAGTTGTCTTTAGTTCCATGCTCGCGTATCATGTCCAAATTGAACAATTGAAGACCCTAACAAACGATTAAGTCAGCGCCCGCAGAAAAATAAATATATATAGATCGTTCAAGAATGTGATTTTTCTTTTTACCAGACGAAAACGTAATTCTGCAGCAAGCCTCTCTAGCAATGGCCTCGGAGGGAGCTCTGCGAGGGGAATTCAGGCAACATAAATAGTGCGATGAGTTTGAAAATAAGTGATGTAGAGAATAATATACTAAGCTTTACCAGCAATGCATGGATCCAACTCAGCTTCATCAGCGGAAGCAGAAGCACAAGAAACCCTCGGGAAACGATAAACGCCAGGGCTTTCTGATAAGTCGCGCCTACTAACGTCTGGCAAAGAGAAGCGCCTGACTACTTTTATGGCTTCGCCAACAATGTACACTTTGAAGAGTACGCCTCCTGAAAAAATAGAGTACGACTTTATGCCTGCGTACAAAAAAATGCAATGAATTTACCATGCAAGAGATGGGTTTTTCGTGCTTACCGTGATTTATGAATTCTTGCAAGACGAGAGGAGGTTCGAGCTTCTGAAGAGAGAGCTCGTCGTATGCCAGAGATAGCTCGTGGGACTTTGCCACCAATGGCTTCGCCACTGAAGAATATTTGTAAGAAAAAAAGAACTTTCTTAATCATTTACGGTGATCTTTTTTAGGCATGAAGTGTGAACATAAATACGTACCAATAGGTAGCTTAAGTCCCCCCTTCTGAACTGCTTCGGGGATAGAAGAAGGGTCGTTTTTTATGACTAACTGTTTAGGCACGCCGACCTTTCCTGCAATACAAAGAAGATAGCGATATATTTTGGCGAACGTATAAAAAATAAAAATGCGTACGAAAGACGCGGGCTCGAAAATTACCGCAGGGATCTGATAAATCCATGTCGGCGACTTCTTTCAGCATAGACTGACGATTGTAGACGTGTTGTATGGCGTCGGGAGGGTCAAGAACGGTGACGTTGGGATGTGTTTTTCGATATTCCTACAATGCAAACGATGAAGTCTAAATTCAGACGAAAAAAACTCTTATCATCGAATGCTTATTCACGACGTAATAAAATGAAAAAGGCGATGGAAGAGAAGAGAACAGACACCTCAAGCACATGCTGCCATTCTTTTCCAGACAACTGCACGAGGCAAGACAAGACTTATAATTAGTTCATTTGCTATGTAATTACAAATAGAACGATTGCTAGGAGAACTCAAAAGCCACCTTATGCAGCAAAATATCAAAAGGGCCTTGCTCTGAAAGAGGTTTGCTTAGATCAACAGCGACGAACAAGATCCCTTTATTCCTGAAATTTATTCATTTCACAGAAAAGATAGTCATCAACATGCAAATGTAACTGAGATATCAAAGATGCCATATTTGTTATCATTAGTAGACCCGAAAGTATATAAGTGCCAATATAGTTAGGCCATCCGATGTGCGGTAGCATTCGAATTCAACGAACCAACTTTTTACACGAATGCTTTCTAAAATTTACTAGAATTCCCACTGGTATCAAAAGAGCAAGTGAAACTACACCTACAAAGCTGTGCTTGGATTCATCTCCTGGATGAAATACATGCATCGAGATTTAGTTCATATCATTCTCAATTCATGAGGCTATCAGCAAGAAAAAAAGCACCCCTATATAATCAAAATCTCTTATTACTCAAGGCAGGAAATTACAAACAAAGATGCAAAGCCCACATAAACAAATCAAAAAATTGTTCATTCAAATAACAAGGATATAACAGATAATGAAAGGGAGAAAAGAAAAAACCTTGCCTCGCCTAAACATAAACGTATCAAAGCTGAAGAAAAAAAGGGATACCTAGCTAATCCCTGAAGCTTTGGCTGCAAAAAGCTCTTAACTTTCTTAGAAGTGAGAGCATATCCAACGACCACCACTTTCATCTTCGCTACATCACGCGTCACCACCATCTTCTCTTCTTCCTTATCTTCCTCTTGCTCCTTTTCTTCCCTACTATTATTACGGATGCTATTGATAAATATATTATCGTTTATGGGAACAATGATATCGCCAGTCATCTTCATAACCCAGCCGCACAAATCCTGATCTTTTCTATTTATCAGCAGCTAGCACCGAAATTCAATCCCCTTTCTCCAACTAGTAACTACAAAATAGAGAGAACTTAAAGAATAATAAAAATCCTATCTTTAGTAATTTGTTACAAGGGCCTCTGTATGTTTACTCGAAGGAACGAAAAAAAGAAAAGATCTTTCAGACAGACGACTGGTTCCTACTCAAAGCTGTGCATATGTTCATGTATGTGCCTCTGTGTGTGTATACATAAGCTATGGCGTAGAAAGGTGAATACAAGCTATGGTGGTGGTGAGAGAATCACAGATATGAAAGAATGGTTAGCAATCAACTACTCGTGCTTATGGGATTACTACACAAGATTCGATAGTTTTTCGAAGCTGTCCAAAATATGTGAAAATATCCAACCAAATTACAGTCGTAAAAACAGAACAGTGTGATGCATATGATTTTTATGCCCACCAATGTAATAAGTACTGTTATTGTCGTCAAATGGTTCCTACAAGAATTCACGTTCAAGAAACTCACGTATATTCCTTCGTAGGCAATGAATCTTCCAGACTTTTTATTGTTTTTTTTTTTTGCCGTTGCGATAAGGATGGGCGATGCAGCACAGCACAAAATGTTGATGTAGTTAAGTTAGAGGAACTAGTTGCAATTATGTAAAATTGTAGGGACAAAATAATAAAACGTGTATGTTGTATCCATTTGCCACGTCACGTCCTTCCGACCTTATCTTTTGGTAATGGAATGGTGCATATCACTTTTTTTTTTCTTTTCCAGATATGGCAGCACATCGTAATTAATTAATGTATCGTAAGTAATTTGATGTCCAATTAAGAATATTCTAATTGGGGTTCGTTTTATCTTTGACTATAAGTCAATGATAATAATATTTTTGTGTTTTACCTCAAGGTATGGACTTGGGGGGATCTCGTTGAACTTAATCATTTCCCATTTTATTATAACTGAATGTTGATATTCGCCAATTAATTGGGTTTGATAATAGAAATAATCAACAAGTTTACATCTTTTGTTTCCTTTAGTTCGATTTAGGTGGGGAAAAAAAAAGTCTAGGAGAAGTAACTTAATGTGTGAAGATTGAGAAAGCAACGTTTGCTTGTCTGCCATACGACATTCTTGGAGTCTATAATTGATATATTTTGAGGCTTCGTTTATTTACCACATGAAAAAACGTGGTCTTGTCTCAAAACATGAATAGTAGTGGTGCATGTTGATGTGGATAGTAGCATCGTATATATAGTATATAGCTTGACTTAATTATAGTATGGTATCGATTCGTTCTAAAAGTTAAATGGTCTTATCAAAAAGTACATGTATGTAGTATGTATATACTATATAGTGAAGTAACCATCTTATCAATTAGCTTTAGGAATAAGGCACGTGAAAAAGTCTCAAAAATGTTAGAATCAATCCCACGTTGGACCTATTACAATGCCGGAATATGAACATTTGAGTGCTATGTAGAAAAATGTTTATATTACATATTCTTATTCTAGCAAGTTGATGGCATATAGCCAATTGTGACTTGTCTAACTTTACTCTCTCTCTTTTTTTTTTCAAAATATAAATCAATGAAAGAGTATGTACATGCTTGCATAGTTTGAAATTCGTTAGTTTCCCATGCCTAAGTGGGTCCAATTTTGAATTTATTTGAATATTTAAATCTTAAAAGAGCATATTACATCACTAACTATAGAGCTTCCCAGCTGGAGCGCTAATTGATATTGTATTGACATTTAATGGAAGTCCTAGTTGGCAATCGCGTGCCTATTAAATTAAATCTTAGGTATAGTCTAAGAATTAATATCGAAAATTTAAATTCTAATTTGATTTGACACGAATATGCAAGGAATCTTATGTGGGCTTGATTAATGGTTAGAAATTTCATGGGCTTTATTACAATTTACAAAGCAAGCCAAGCTTTCGGATCGGGTCTACCATATTGAGTAAAAACCGGGTCGACCCACCTATTAACTTCGTCCGTACTATAAAGAAGAGAAATCTCGACAAAATAGATGGTAAAGATGAGACATCTATATCTGAAGTTGAACTGAAACCCTCGAAGCTCAGCTCGTTTAAGCTCACTCCGCTCCGCTATCTCGTCTGCCGTGTAAGTCTGGATCGTACTGTATCTGTTGCAGGTACGAAATCAGTAATTTGTTTGTTGTGAGTTCTAACTTTTTGGCACAATTCTTACGCTCTGTGGTTTGGTGCATCAAATTGTGAAGGTGTTGTTGAAACTAATTCGGGATCCTCTGGAATTATGCATTGGTCTCGTTGGAATAATCTGAAAATGGTTGGACATTTGTAGGTTCTGATAAATTGATCTCTGAAATCTGTTCTTTCATGAGAAGTCGGATGCATCTTCTTGCGTTTTCCGAACAAGATTATTCTTGGGGCACGTTGAACAGTTAATTGACTTCTATTGATTAATATCTTATAAGTGTGAAATGTGAAAAATGGAAGTTTTGGTTTCTCTTGGGAAATTTTTGAGGTCTATTGGACATGTCATTTACACTTTTATTATGATTTCAGATATTCGTTTGAAGAGCTTTCCTCGGGATGTCCGAACAGGTAACTCCTTCTAAGAGGGCACATGAAGAATGTAGCCAAAGGATGATGATTATGATGATGGCAGAAGGAAGTTGCAGAAATCGTCACCTAATGGTGGTGCATCACCATTAGTAGGATCTCACTCCGGCAAAATTATGCGCGTCCTTTGCCCTGCTTCGAAGCTTGACAGCATTATCGGTCAAGATGGTAGTTCGATATCTCAGATGCAGCAGGAAACTGGGGCGAGGATATGTGTGGAGGAAATATTTCCAGGGTGCGAAGAAA
Organism: Craterostigma plantagineum; assembly: GCA_027422505.1. NCBI lineage: Eukaryota > Viridiplantae > Streptophyta > Magnoliopsida > Lamiales > Linderniaceae > Craterostigma > Craterostigma plantagineum. The sequence goes on from JAPQWV010004408.1 coordinate 8,770, forward strand.
GGATAATTACGATAGGAGGGCTAGATGAAGAGAATGGAGTTGATTGTGATGAGCCTAAAGATGAAGTTAATGGAACCCAAAACCAAGAAGCTGCTGAAAAACCGAAAGGGAAGGGGGAGGAAGACGAAAACAAAGAGATTGAGAAGAAGGTTGAAGCTTCTGATTCGGAAAAGGGAAACAAAATCTCATCTGTTCAGAAAGCTTTGCTACTACTGTTTGATAAAATGGTTGAGGGGTTATCAGAGAGAAATGATGCAGATGAGGAAAGTAATGACACTTCCTCTTTTGTGCTAAGAATGTTAATCTATTCTAGTGAGGTAGGCCGTCTATTAGGCAAATCTGGTAGTGTTATAAAGCAAATGTCATCTGAAAGTGGGGCACAAATCCATATTCTTCCAAAGGAGAAGCTGCCTACTTGTGCTTCGACTTCTGACGAATTGGTCGAGGTATTATTGTTATCATATCCATTTGATATACTAATATTTCCACTGTGTTTTAACATCTAAATTTCTATTGCAGATTTCTGGAAAAGTGGATGCTATTAAAAAAGCTCTTCATTGTGTTCCCCTTCAACTATTTGATAAGCAACTTCAAAACCCCGATTCTCTCTCCGCAAACACCATGGGGCCATCTTCGCGTCCCATGTCCACTTCAAGACATGAAAAATCTTCGCCTCTGCCTAAAAGTTATCACCATGGACATGGCCCGCACTCTTTTCCTGGTTTTCGTAATGATGGACCGAATTTTCCTGGAAGAGGGAATTTCCCTACTGATATCCTTAACTTTCGGTTATTGTGTAGTGAGGAGAAGGTAGGTGGTGTTATCGGGAAGGGAGGTAATGTAGTCAAGGCACTTCAACACGAAACAGGTTGTGAGATCAAGGTTTTAGACAGTGAAGATGAATCGGGAGATCGCATAATTGTTATATCTGGCCCCGCTGTATGCCTCTTTCTTCTTTTCGTTTCGTTATTGTTTCAGTATTCATTTTTTTTGTTGCTTCTGAAACATTGAAATTTTCGTTGGCTTTAATTTTTTTTTTATTGTATAACAGCATCCAGATGATGGAATATCTCCACCCCAAGATGCAGTGCTTAGAGTACAAGCTAGAATATTTAGGTCTGCGCCAGAAAGCAAGGAGAAAATTCTGACGTCTAAACTCCTTGTCTCTTCTCATCAAATTGGATGTCTCCTCGGCAAGGGTGGCTCTGTAATCGCTGAAATGAGGAAGATAACTGGAGCTTATATTCGTATCTTGGGCAAAGACCAAGTCCCTAAGCACGCCGCAGATAATGAAGAAGTTGTCCTGGTAATAACATTACGAGCAAGAGAACGAAAGTATCTAACCTAACCTGCAGTCTTTTATTAAAAAAACAATTGTTCTTTTTAGATAAATGGAGAGTTTGAGGTCATCCAAGAGGCTCTTATGCACATAACATCAAGGTTGAGAGATAACTTCTTCCGCGATGCATTCCCAAATCTTCCTCTCCCTTCAAACCCTGCATTTATGGAGCAAATGCCTCCGTTTCCCCCATACATGGGCAGGAGAGACTTTTCACCTTCTGGAATGCACTTGAATCATGGTCCACCGTTTCGTAACTTTGATGGTCCCAATGGTTTCCAACCACATGATGATCACCCTCCTTTTCCTCGCGATTTTCCCGGGCCTGGGATGCCACCTCATCTATCTGAAAGGGCACCATGGAGACCCATGGTATCAATACTTGTTCTTGCCCTGATTTGTTTTTCGCACTTCTTAAACTGTAAGCCCCCCACAGTAATCAATAGACTTTAGGCATTTATCGCACTCTTTCAAAGCAGTTGGGTTTCGAATTTTTTGCAGGGCCCTCTACAAGGTGGTGGTCCTATGGGATATCATGACTATGGAGGTGGTGCTCCAAGACGATTCGGTGGATTTTCTGGGTATGATCTCTTAAGTTGGTGCCTAAAATGTAGTGATTTACTCATACGTCGTACCATGGATTCGAATTCATTTGTATGTTCACTCGCGTTTGTAGAGTAAACCAGCCACCCATCATCACTAGCACGACGGTGGAAGTTGTTGTTCCTCGCTTTGTTGTCCCTGCAATCTATGGAGAGGGCGGTGGTTGCCTTCGGCAGATTCAAGAGGTACTCATCTTCACCTCTTACTGACTATCATTCGATGTACAACGATCGAGGCATTTGTGTAAATCTCTCATCCCCCCTTTTTTCTCGTCTTTCAAGTTCTCTGATGCGAAGATCATTATCGCTGATCCTAAACCTGGGGCGAGCGAGACTCTGGTCATAATATCTGGAACGCCAGACCAGACGTTTGCTGCGCAGAGTCTCATTCAAGCTTTCGTTATAAGCGAGACTGAGCCAAGATAGTTAAGCTCGTTCGCGTATGAGGTAGGAGATTTTATCCTTCGCAAAGATGACTCTTTGGCTGAGCTTTTTTGATTTCTGATTAGTATTTCCTTACTGACTACGATTAAAGATTTCGCTAGTTTAGATGTAGTTTTTACGTGTTAGCATGTGCATAGATAAATTTTATTCGGCCTGAACTGCGCCTCGAGCGCCTTTTCTGTTAAGACTGCGCCGTGGGCGTTGCTAAGTTTACCAAACGATGTAATCCAAGTTTGTTATGTTTGGTAATGAAATTATTCTTTGCCCAAAAACAAAAAAGTTACCAAAATGAACCAAGAATCAAGTGTAAATTTCCGACCAGACAATAGAGACACTGTAGACTGTAGTTCTCCATGTAAGAGCATCTCCCAAGCAGATCAAAATGCCGATTGTTTAGCATCGCATCGGTCATATCATATCCTACAAAGATCATTTTCGACCCTATAACTAACAATACATGACAAACATGTAATGTGATAAAAGTCTGCTAAAAGTACATCTTAAAAAAGCACTTCACTAAGCAATAACACTGTAAACTCCTCTCGGGGACACATCACACACGTCAATTGCCTGAAGATTCTCTGTTTCTTGGTTTCGACTGTGAAAGCCTTTTCGTAATAAAATAAAAAAACATTTTTTTGAGGATGCAAGCGCAACACAAACAGATCGCTACGTGTTTATGAAGGTAGGGAGAGAATCTCGCTCCTTAACTCTCATTCTTTTTTATTTTTTGTTCTTTTAGGCACTTGATTCGCAGGCAAGCTTCATAAGGCATCGTTTGGATTGCAAGATTTGTTTCCAGCAGCGATCAACAGCTCGTTGAAAGGTATATACATAGTGATACGCATACGCATGCATGACGTTATCGTTCGAAAATAATGATGTTTTAGCCGTAAATCAATATGCAAACGATGGCTCACGGCAAATCGAAACCATGAATGAAAACCCGAGATTTTCGTTGTTTTTGGGTTCTTGAACGTACGTTTGAAAATCTAATTAGCAATTAGCATTGCATTTCAATGATTCCCCCCTTTCTTGTCAGCACAATAACAGATAAAAAAAAAAAACAGATCAAAATGAAGAGAAAAGAAAAGCCCATGATCTATATTTTGAATATTTTCTAGTTTTTTTCTCTTCCTCCCTTGTCAAAAAGAAAGAACTTTAAAATGAATGGCTATGCCTGGCTTCAACCTGTTTGCCTTCAACCAACCACCAGCAAAATGGGAAAGTACAACATCGCCCCTCTCCTCAGCTCTCATCTCACCAGAGAAAACTCCAAGAGAAGTCATTGTTTGAAGAACGCAAGCCCACCTTCAAAGGGGCATCTTGGTCATTCCACGTCGTGGCCCTACAGCTCCAAGATTCGATTTTTTTGGAAGCCATTGCAGAAGAAACACATATCCTCATTCTTGACAGCAATGTCCTCTTATATGCCTAACTTCTGAAATGCAATAATAGATTTATTGCACCCCTTTTTTTCTTCTTGGCTCAAGGCTAGAGAGAGACACAGAGAGAGATTTTGGCGGAAGTGTAAATGTCAAATGGTGCGTTTTTGGGATTGGAGAGAAAGCAGTAACACAAGCACAACTAGCAAGCAACAGACTATATTATATAATAAAAATTGAACTAAAAACAATAAAAAATTTTGGAATTTTGAGTATGGTGAGGAAAAGGCCGGTCAGAGGCCGTTTTCAACTTTCTCTTTGTTCCTTTTTCTCTTTGCAATTTCTCTATTTTGTCTCTCACATATCTATCTGCTGTACATGCGTGCCTGAGAATACATCTATAGAATGATTGAATTTTAGTATATATTTCCTAAAAGAATTGTCATTATAATAACTAAATATTTACTTTTGTTTGAGGATAGTAAATATACATTGGCAATCATTAGCAATGGATTGTGTTTTGTTTTTTTTAGGAAGTCTTTGGACGCGAATAATGTCGTGTATAGTATATAGTATACGGACAAGTAAGGATCATAGAATAAAATATGACCATCCAATTATCTATTTATAAGGGATATTAGATCGGCTAAGATATATAATATAACACTACCATCCAATTACTCACTTGTTATCATTTTCATATTCTTTAATTGATGTCATAATAAATAGAAATACTTTTTTCATTTTCTGCGGGTGGGTGGGTCATGTCAGCTCCAACATACTACGACGTAAATATATATAAAACAGTTCCACTTACCATAGTAAGAAAAATAAAAAAAAGGTGTTGAAGTAGAAATTTCCATGGGGGTAGATGGAGATAATAATAAAGTGTTCCATTCCATTAATACCCACCACTGTCTTTTTATGTCTTTAAATCAATGTTGTAAGATATAACTGATTTGAGAAGCGACTGCCATTATTGATTACTGAACAAGCACATCAACCGTTTAAGAGAAAAAAATTTAAAAAAAAAAAAAGAAGAATATGAGGTGTCCATAGTGACATTCTAAATTAATGGGCCTTATAGGCTATAATGGGCCGTCAGTTAAATGTGTCATTTCTCTATGATATATATATATATATATATATATATATATATATATATAATGCTGCGTTCGGTTATAAGGTCTGTGTAAGAGGCCCATTATAAATTTATTTTAGTACGCCCAGTATAGTTTATATTGCCCCTTTCACCTAGTTTAGTTATATAGGGTTAGCGGGCTTCTGAATTATTATGGGCCGATAAAGATAAACCAAATACAATATTATCCGTTATTATTTATATTATATGGCATTATATTGGGTAGCAAAAGGGCAATAGAGACTTGCTATGGTGGCCACTTACCGTGAGCACCATAAGCAAATCTATCAATTTTTGCCTGATATGAACGTCAAGTCTATATTTGCCTCACTCACTAATCCGAAATAGATATAAAGACACTATTCTGTTATCATCTCCTCACTAATGCGACAATTAGTGTAAAACATGAATCACTAATTGAGGATGATGTTTTGGTTCTTACATCGTCTTCAAATCTTCATTGTAAAAGCTTTTCCTTTGTTTGTCCATTTCTTAAACATATACATCATGTCTATCATCCTATAAATATATTTTAAATTAATTATTGTTTACTATCTTTATAACTTCTTAACCCATCGGAAATAACAAAAATAGCTAGGGGATAGTAGGCATTTTGCTAGGGGTTAATCTTTTGTATATAAAATCTTATCTAGAAGAAACGGACAAAATTCAAGAAAGGCAAAAGGCATAGGAGTAAATAGGATTTGCCTAACTTCATAGGCAGAGAGCAACCAAGTCTCCACACTCGAGTAAAAAACTAAGATGAATAATTAACTTTTTTTCACCTAAAACTGATTAATATAATAACTAGGTTAATGCCATCGGAGGGTTGTTTCCAAAAGTAAAGTTATATTTGTTTGACTAATTGGCTTCCATAAATCCAAAATTAATGTATCATAATGTATTTGCTTAGTAGAAACTCTTTTATAATTATTAACTATATGGTGTTTTAAGACTCCAAGCCAACACTCCATAGAGTGAGATTGAGCTTAACTCGAAACCTTTTTACTAATAACACTATAAAAAATAGAACAAAATATATTTGAAATAGATGCCTTTTGACTTTACACCGTAAATTGGCGAAATGCACCAAAACAAGTTGACTTTCATGCAGCGGAACTTTCCCAAGACGAATATTTTGAGATTATCCAATATTCATTACAGCCATGGAACAATGGGGATTTTATGCAATAAAAATAGCTATTTTGATATATTTACCTTACATACTGTAGCCTAGTAATTGCATGTTCTTGGGATGTGAACGCTGATGTCCAAAGCCAACTGAAGCCTTGCCTTACAAAGATACATTAATTATTATTTCTCCAACTAATCAAATTCTAATAATTGCAGACCCTCGATTATATAAATGCGTCGATGTGCGCATATCGATGTTCATTTGAGAGAGAGAGAGAGAGAGAGAGAGAGAGAGAGCGAGAGAGAGAGAGAGAGAGAGAGAGAGAGAGAGAGAGAGAGAGAGAGAGAGAGAAAAGAGAGCTATGTTCTTCTCTGTTCTGCGGCGTCATTCTTGATCTTAACAGTAGTTCACTCCTCTGCTCCATCTGCAAAACTTGCGTGCCTTCATAATTTCTACGCATAGCTTCACTTATTTCAACCTTAAAGTCATCGAACATCTTCGACATATACACGGCGGACATATATCTCTTATTTTCTTTACGAGCAAGCATGGGCGGAACAGGTTGGAGAAGGGCATTTTGCAATACAGCAACGAGAGACAAAAAACAGAGCATCGAAACAGAGACTGTAAAAACAGCAGACGAACATCAGCAGCAGAGTTCATCGAGTCCTATACTGTTCAAAACCGATCCAAACACACCTCGCTTACGTTGTAACACAAGCAGTGATTCCAACCAGCATCGTAAGAACAGTCATTTCACTTCTATTTACAGTCTGGTTAGTCCAAAACTGCAGTGCAAAACGACGCCCAAGTCACAATCCAAGAGCCCTACCTCTGTTGTGGGCTCTCCTCGCCCTTCTTCGCCGAGATCTCCGTTCTCCATCCTCAAGAACTCTCTCAGGCCACCCAAAGTAAGCGTTTTTGCTTGCATATTTAATGGGCCCTTTCTGATTTTCAACGATAACAGCGTGGAGTTACAACAATTAATGCAGAAGAGCTGTGGAGCATGCACGCAGAGCTTGAAAACAGGGCAAAGGACAGCAATTTACACAGCAGAGTGCTCGCATTCCTTTCACTTCCCCTGCATCGCCACGCACCTGAAGAAACAGGGCAGCCTCACATGCCCTGTTTGTAATACCACTTGGAAGAACTCTCATATACTCTTCAATGGCATCCATTGTTCCGAAATCCAAGACGAGAAAGTGAAGACAACAACAAAAACTGCGAATACAGATCATTCGAACATCAAGAGTTCGACTAGTCCGAGGCTTTATCAGTCAAGAAAGTTCGCGGACGATGAACCCTTGTCCACTCCCAAGTTCCTCGACCGCATTACAGAGTCAGCGAATAAAGGTAAGAACGTATGGATATCTTCTTGAATCTCATTTTCCTGCTTCAAGAAAAAAAAAAGACAATCTTTGTTCTACTTTCCAAAATTTCAGACTCCGTCGTGGAAGAAGAATTCCAGCGATTTCTACCCCACATCGACGCAATCTCCGATCACCCATCGGAAAGCGTCGAAATTTCCATATCGGCGCAAACCGCTGCCCTAATTTCGCCCACCACGTACGCGTTCGTCCTAAAGATCAGAGCCCCACCGCCCCTCCCTAGCCAGCGTGCACCCATCGACTTAGTCGCAGTCCTCGACACGAGCCCAACCATGAGCGGGCTCAAGCTCCAAATGCTCCAACGGGCCATGCGCCTAGTCATCTCCTCACTCAGCCCATGGGACCGCCTATCACTAATCTCATTCTCCGACGAACCCAAACGGCTCACGCCTCTGACCGTAATGACCCGCCACGGCCAACGCCTGGCTCGGCGTGGGATCGATGGGCTCGACCACGGCTGCACCGGCGGCTCGTCCACGGCTCGAGCGCTAAAGCTCGCTTCTATAGTCCTCGAAGATAGAAGAGAGAAAAATACCGTCGCCACGATCATACTGTTGTCAGACAAAAGCCATCAAGAGTTGGACGATCGAGATCGTCCCAATAACCGACGGCTGGGATCGTGCCACCTGTCGTCCACGAGATTCTCGCACGTGGAAATCCCAGTGCGCCCTAATAAGGAAGGCGAAGGCGTTTGGTCGGAGGATGATTTCTTGAAATGCGTGGGCGGGCTGTTGAGCGTCGCCGTTCAAGATTTGAAGATCTCTCTGCATCTGGCACGTGGGTCCGACCCAGGTGAAATCTCGGCCGTCTATTCTTCGACGAACGGACGGAAGCCGATGGCCCATGACGCCAACTGCATTGACTTGGGAAATCTCTACGCCGAGGAAGAAAGGGAGTTGCTCGTAGAAATACGCATGCCCAAGGAGGAATGCGCTCGCCACCACCACCACCACCATGTCTTATCGATTAGATGCTCTTACAGAGATCCGTCGACGAGGGAGATAGTTTGCGGGCCCGAGCGTACGAACGCTGTTCCTAAGCCGTGGAAGAACGAGAGACTGAAGAGCATTTTTTGGGCTATTCGGGCGGTGGCCGAGGGTCGGAGGTTGGTGGAGAATAAAGAGGTTGATAGGGCGGTTAGAATTCTGGGTTCGGCTCGAGGGCTTTTGATGAAGTCGAGGTTTGAGTTTGCTGAGGATTCTTTGAGGATGGTCGAAGCTGAGCTGGCGGAGATTGATTGGACAAGGAAGTCGCTTAGGTGGCAATGCGGCGGCAGCGGTAATAACAGGGTGGTTGGGATTGTAAGGAGGGCTTTTGATTATGTAGGGGACTTGCATGGATTTGAAAATGCTAGGTTTTAGGGGAAAAAAAGTAAAAAAAAAAAAAGGATCTTTTTATTGTCATCAGAATTTTGATTCCTACATCCATATATAAAGATCGATATTGTACAATGGCGTGTGTAAGGAGACTGCATAGTTTACACTCTATAGAAGAAAACATCAGCATTTTCCATGTTATTGTACAAGTTGAGATAGGAAAAAACGAATCTTGAAGTGAATGAGAGCACCGAGGAAGGAAGAAGAAGCAGAAGACTTACTGCGTTTGATTTTGTTCAACCTTGGCTCGAACTTTCTGTTCCAAGACAGAAATCTCAGTCTCCAAGCTGAACATCCTGTTAAGAGCGTGCATGTTCTCCAGCGTTTCGCTCAGAGTTCGACTATCGCTTCCATCGCATCTCAAGTGCTGCATAGGGCCGTGGAGCATCTTGTTCACAATTCCCCGACTGAGATCGTCCACTGCTTTCCTCGTCTTCTTCGGTATATCATCGCCCATTTTCGACAGGCATTTTTCTAGCTCAGCAGCTCTTATCCTCTCAGCGTAAGCCCTAAGCTTCTTAATCGTGGGAACGGTCTCCAACGAATCCCTCCAAGCTTCGAACTGCTTCGATTCCTCCGCTATTATGGACTGAGCTTCCATGGCTTTTCGCAGCCTATCCTCTTTATTCGCAGCCACCACCTCCTTTAAGTCGTCCACGTTGTACACTTTAGCAGTTTCTAATTCATTCACACAAGCCCCAACGTTCCTCGGCACAGATATATCAATGAAGAGCCTTTTCCCACCGACTATTTCATCAACAGTAGGGAGATTTGCTACGTTTTCTTTGAAAAAAAGCAGGCTCTCAGACGCAGTGCTCGTAAAGACCACATCAGCCTCGGACGCACAGCTCAGCATTTGGGTGAGGGGCATATACGTAATTTCAGCATCTTTTATGTCCTCACGAATGGCATTCACCCTCTCCTCGCTCCTATTCACCACCACCATCTTCGTACAGCCCTTGGCCGCCAAGTGTTTGATCACTAACTTACCCATTTTTCCAGCGCCGACGACCATCATCCTCGCGGTGGAATGGGAAGCTTCTGGAAGCTTCATCAGGGCGAGTTCTACGGCGGCTGAGCTGACCGAGACTGCCCCAGCAGCTATGTTCGTCTCCGTTCGAACCCTTTTCCCGACGGTGATGGCGTGCTTGAAAAGGCTGCTTATGTTCCGCCCGAACCCTACGACTCCCTGCCCGACTTTCACCACCTGCTTGACCTGCGCAAGAATCTGACCTTCTCCTAACACTAAAGAGTCGAGCCCAGCCGAAACTTCGAAGATGTGTTGGGTTGCGTCGTAGTCGTAGAGGAGGAAACGGTGCTGACATATTTCTGAGACGGGCATTCCACTCGTCTGAGAAGAAAGATGATCGATTAGAAGAATCACAGAGAGAATATATGAATGGCATTCGAAGATAAAGGGAAGCTTAACTAACTACCTTTGACATCCAATCGGTGACTTCTTTGACTCCTCGGTGCCTTGAAAGAGCTACGACGTAGATTTCCATCCTATTGCAGGTGCTAAGTACGGCGGCTTCTTCTATGTGGTTCAAACCGCATAGCTCTGCAATGGCTCTTGGCCACTCTGCTTCGGGGATGGCGAGCTTCTCACGCATTTCGACCGGTGCTGTGTGTATGCTCAAGCCGATGACTACGATGCTGCTACGCTCTTTCGTATATCCTAAGTGTCAAGAAAGATAACGAAGTAAGCCTTTTCGTGATCAATTCCCTCTCTTGCATAACTAAACAGAAAACAGCGAAAGCTAAAACAATCAGAAAAAAAAAAATTGACGGAATGAGCTAAAGACGGATTATCGTACTGTCGGCGGCGGAGATTTTGAGCTGTTGAAGAGCAGATAAGCTCGAAGCTTTAGCCTCATTGACCAGCTCCGCCTTATCAGCTACTGTCTGAACGACGCCGTCCGACGAGAGCTCGCAGCGTAAAATCCCCAAATTACCCCTCCTGATCGGAGAAGCCGGCTTGAGCCGAGCAAAAGAGGTCGCCGCCGTGTTGCTGGCAAGCAAAGCCTCCAGCTTCGCCCCGACGAACGTGCTCGGCACAGCCATTTCGATCAATTGGGGAAAATCAATCGGCAACCAGGGAAATCAGCTGGGCTTTGATGAAAGGGAGGAGAAGCCTTCGGTATGTTATACTTGACTTCGATTGCGATGTAGTGGTTGAGTAATTTGTATCTCTTTGACGAAGGAGGAAGAAAAAAAAAAGAGAGAAAAGTAAATTGGATTGTGTGTGTTTGGGATTTCGATTTCTCTGAGTTCTGATTGGTTGATTTAGGGCGCGTTCTATCCACACTCGTCTGGCCCTTATCACCACCACGACTACTCTTATTACCTCTATCGTGAAATATTTGATGATATCATTTGATTATTAATTCATCATGTGGCAAATCTCTATATTTTGGATCCACATGATGTTATGACTCGTCAAAATCACGCGATAATAACAATAAAAATGATGATGATGGATTTGTTTTTTTTTTTTTCCTACTACTTTGATAGTATTAGAAATTGAGGGGCTCTTCCTAAAACCAATTGGTAATAAGAGGAGAAAGCCTCTTATATATATACTGGATCGAAGAGCTTGAATTATCCGATGTGGGACAACACCCACTTTTTATAATCTCAACACGCCCCCTCACGTGTGGCATGACTGGCCTAAAACGTGGACATATGAATTGGGTGACGGTGCGGAAGCTCGCTCTGATACCATAAGGGGCTCTTCCTAAAACCAATTGGTAATAGGAGGAGAAGGCCTATTATATATATAATGAATCGAAGAGCTTGAATTATCCGATGTGGGACAACACCCACTTTTTATAATCTCAACCGATAGTCCTCTTGGATTTTTTTCACCAAAGGAATATGCTACGTACCACATCTTCAACTAATGCCATCGATTTTGGTTTTCTTGGTCCTTCCTTTCGTTGTGCATTCTCAGAAAATTCATGACACTATTCAACCCATCGTCTAACTCGAAATAATAACAGATTAGTTGAACAAAAAGCGCCGTCAATGGCCTTCTAAGACAAATTCAAAATTAATTAAGACAAATTTGCTTGCTCGTATCTGTTTTCTCTGAGCCTTCTCCACACCATTTTACCGCAGTGAGCCAAAGTCAAAATGGCCAATGCAAAGACCAGAGGAATACCAACAACACAACCACCATATGCTAGATTTATCATTGTCTGCAGAGAGAGCGAGAGAGAGAGAAGAGAGATTTATTACAGCATCAAAGAGGAAGGCTTTATGCTTTAAATGGCAACACTTGAAGAAAAGCCACATATAGAGTTGCAAAGGGATGAGGCCAAAGATTATGCATAAGCCTCACTATGTAGTAGTAGTAAATGCAGTTCAGCGATTTAAGGGAAAGGATAAAGCGAGAGTACTTACAAGAAGTCCTGCTGTAATATGAACTACAGGGGCAAAATATTGGTCCGTTGTCTTCCCTTCAGAGTATCCGCTGAAGGCGATGACCATAGAGAAGGTGTGGATAGTAACAAATGCCAGAGATATTAGAGCTGAAAAGGTACGAAAAGATTCAGGTTTAAGATGTACTTCGTAAGCATTAGGAAAAAGATGCAACTGAGAAACCAAGAAATGGTTATAATCTTACAAGATGCTAAGAACAAAGGCATTTGAGAGCACTTGTCAACATAGTACGTCGCCGGGCCAAACGCAGGAGTCAAAAGGCTCACGCAGAAGAAGACAGCATGAGCCACTCCATGACCCATCCCGCCCGCTGCATACGGTTATATATACGCAAAAAAAGGTCATATTATGCAGATATGATGTTTATACGACACTTTTGGTATACCATTTCCAGCACCATAAGGAAGCTCAAATAGCGAGCACTTAGTAACTGCTACTTACCAAGAGCGATTTGCATCTTATCAGTAATGAAAAGGCGGGGTTTGGAAACTCTATCAGCAAACGCATTCAGCATTTCTTCCATCCTCCTAATATATAGGAAATACGAAATAAGAAAGTGAGGAGAAGAAAAGGTTACCATAAAGAAATCTGTCTGAGTGACGTTTGGTACGATGAGGAAATAACAACAAAATCGGAGTTCTCGAAAATCAGAGGAAAGATCTCATATAGCTACAACCAAGGTCTGTCCAGCACCATTTGTTAATCATTTTGGATTGACGAAATTCTATCAGTATAATAAGCAAAATCTATGAAAGGAAAGGAACATACTGATACACCCTCCACAACAAAAAGCGTAGGGATTCTTGTAAGGCAACGGAAGAGAGAATGAGCAGCCCGTACGCCCAGACCGACGCCGTTTTGAATGGAAGAAAAGCTCTCCAAACGGCCGATAGTGCGATCAGACTCATCAGCCATACCAGGGTACTGCACAAATCACAATCAAAATTCAATCGCCGATTCACCGAAAAAAAAAACTGATTCTGAAACTTGGCAAACTGAACGGAACCTTGAGAGAAGCGTGAGGATGAGAAATGGCTTTTGGGAAATAACTGCGACGAAGAGTGAAAAAGATGGGCCCAGTGCTAAGAGAAGATAGCCGATTCCAGCCGCAATGGTCATCTCTGCGCTGTGCCCCAATAAAATTGCTGAAGAGATGATCTTTATCTCGTGGAATTACGGAGCTGCAACACCAAGCGTGAAATCGAATCCCATTTTCACACTTCGTCTCATTAATCTGAATGGTCTTTTCAAGCCATTAGCATTTAGCCCCTAATTATTACATTATTTTTAATTGTTGAGGAAAGAAAATGATCATTTTAACCACATAGCCCATGAGAACAAAACTTGGTTCCGATATTAAAATATATTTTTAAGGGTGGATCAAATATTTCATATTAATTTTCGAAATAAACCTCGAAAAGGGGTCTTTACACATAAATACCTCATCTATAAAAAAAACTTGTAATTTAGTATCTGTCAGGATTTTTTTATATGTAGGTACCTAACAGAATAAATTTTTTGCAGATAGGTACCCGATCCGCCGCAGGTACGGCATACAACACATTTGGGGTACCCTATATCAACACATTTTGGTACCCTATATAATAGAAAATGGTACGCCGTATTAGTACATATATGTACGCCCTATTTAAAACATAAGTACGCCGTATGAACACATTTAGGTACCCTATATCAACATTTTATGGTACGCCATACAGACACGTGAAGGTACGGAATGACTGAAGAAACTGGTATAAAGTAAGTCGGGTACATATCTGTAAAATTTCTGACATGGGTACCTATGTGTAAAAATTTTATTCAATTAGGTATTTATGTGTAGATGTCCGTCAAAATATTTCGAACATATTTTTGGGCATGTGATGTGAATCATCCTCACTCACTCACAATCCGACTAATCAATCTCAAGCGTTTAAACCTCAACATGTATACCTCAACATGTATACCTTTTTGATCAATTCAACTAAGTTTTCTCATTAAGTTTGTGCTTCTTTTTATGAATTATACTTGTATACAAAGACGATTGAAACCCTATAAGAGTTACATGGTATGCAGACTTCAATATGGATGGTATAAAACCTCCCCACAGTTTTCTTCTAACTCTCAATAAGTAGATAAAAGAAAATACACAAGTCAACACACACTCATAAAATCTACACGCAATCTTCTTCTTACAAACATGCCCAACACTAACAACAATCTTTGATCCCCAGCCTGTCAACGCGCTCAACTCAAGCACTATATATACACATTAAATCTCCCCCATACCTCTTCAAACTCAAACAAATACAAAAAAGCTATATATAAAAAACAATGGCTTCAACAAAATCAGTGCTCATATTCTCCCTTCTCTTCATTACAACCATCTTTTCCTCAATCCCAAGCATATCTTCAGCAGCTAAGGCAAGAATGCTTTTCTTGGTAAAGGAAGACCCTATCGTACTGAAATACCACAATGGCCCTCTCCTCAAAGGGAAAGTCACGGTCAACGTTTTATGGTACGGCAAGTTCACTCCTACGCAGAGGTCTATAATCGTCGACTTCCTCGAATCTCTGAGCAGCAGCAGAAGCCGCCGCCCTCAGAGCGGCCGGAAGAAGAAGATGGCGCCGCCGCCCACCGTCGCGTCTTGGTGGAAGACGACCTCGTACTACAGAGGAGGTCCGAGCTTTATCTCACTTGGCGAGCAAGCGTACGACGATAGGTACTCTCTGGGAAGGTTCTTGTCCAGCCAACAGGTCAAATCGCTGGCCCTCAAATTGCACGGCAAGACTGCGGCGAAGAACGCCGTCAACCTCGTCCTGACGGCGGATGACGTGGCGGTGGAGGATTTCTGCATGAATTCGTGTGGGTCCCACGACTACGAGAGGAGAAATAAGAAGAAGGGCGAGGGTTTTGTGTATGCGTGGGTTGGGAATCCTGGGAAGCAGTGCCCCGGCGAGTGCGCTTGGCCCTTCCATAAGCCCGTCGTGGGCCCACAGACGCCGCCGCTGGCGGCGCCGAACGGCGACGTTGGGGTGGACGGCATGGTCATAACGCTAGCGACGGTGCTGGCTGGGACGGTGACGAATCCCTACGACGATGGGTACTATCAGGGTCCGGCGACGGCGGCGCTGGAGGCCGGCAGCGCCTGTACTGGGATGTTCGGGTCGGGTTCTTTTCCGGGTTATCCGGGGAAGGTATTGGTGGACGAGAGGACTAAGGCGAGCTATAACGCGGTGGGCGTTCGTGGGCGAGAGTATCTGCTTCCGGCCATGTGGGACCCAAAGACTCGCGCCTGTAAAACGCTGGTGTGATCGGCGTTGCATCATCATAGAATGTTGTTTTCCATTTAAGGAGAAATAATCACAATTTACGCATTATAAGATGTATACATTTGATTGAAAACGTCTTGTAATTTTCTTTCTTTTTTCCTTATATTTTCTGGTTACATTCAAGTGCTTGTATCATTGGTTTATTTTTGTGAATGGCGTGCACGTTGTTAAATGTATCATATAAATCATAAATCGAACGATAGCATATCAATTACTAATTGAATACTCAAGTATCATACACTTTCACCATTTTCGTACAAGATGAATGAGCATCATCGACTCATGATCAATGTTGATCGAATTCATGTAAGTTCAGTTAAGACTTCATAGGATAAAAATTACAATGTATTTTATTTAGTGCGCCTCGAATTGAGATTATGGTTTTTTGATTGATTATAACTGATTAGTGGATTTTTTCCTTTGATTTGGTTAATCGACGAATATAACAAAAATAGAAACGATCAACAATACAGCGTTAGATAAAAGAAGAGGCGCACACAACTAATATAGACATTCAGTTCACTAAATAGCAGACGACCATAATAATAATAACGTTAAAAAGTTGACCTATGCCACACACCAGAGAAAACACAAAGCGAGTCAATCATATCTTACCATAACACCCAACCCAAGAACAATACCTAGTTAATTAAAATCAGATCAAATGAGAAAAACACAAAACTAAACAAACGTTGTAGTTGAAATCAGAACAAGACAAGTCAAACCAGGGCAATGCTGCTTTCACCGCCGGGAGGCTTGCGGACCCCACCGAAGTAGTCCCGAGACTCCGCCTTCTCATCTGCAAATATGTTGTTTCCGCTTATCTCTCTCAACTTCGCCGAGCTCAGTGGCTTCTCAGACGATTTGAGGTCAGCATCTTCCTTGAAAATGTTGTTCCCATTGAGCTCTGAAAACTTCTTCTCAGGAATCTTCTTCGACGTCTTCAGCACTTGTTCTTGATTCGTAGCAGCATTCGCTTGATCCCCAGCAACCTTTCAGACACACAGAGGAATGGACAACTTTATTTACGATACTATCATAAACCGTTTGATGGAGATAAATGGGCGTTGCACACATACATTGTGTTCTCCGATGCTTATGCTTTCACGCAAGGCCAGAGGTCGAGAGGCGAGGGAACGCGGTTGGATTTCAGGGGGCGGGGCGAATATGTCATGGCCACTGAGCTCCTTCTTTTTCCCCACTGAGATTTGTTTCTTCAGCATGTCTTCAGATTCTCTCTCCAAGTTTCCACTCAGTTCCCTTTGTTTTGCTGCCTCGGCGACGGTTATGGGCTTCTTGGGAGCAGCAGTTTCTTCTGCTTCTTCGCCGAAAGAGATGTGACTAACTCCAGACAGTGCTTGCTGAGGGGAAAAAGGTTTCTCATAGAACCTTTAAATTTGCGAAACTGTTGAATATAGATAGACGTAATTAGGGCATGGAGATAATACCTGATACATGCGAAGACTGGTTTTATTAGCAGGAGTCTCGTCATCAGCTTCAGATGTTTCGTGCTCGCCATTGCCTCTAAAGATGCCACTTCCAGTCATTTCCTTCATTTTGTAACCTGAACATGGCTTCCTGGAAAAAAAGATTGAATTTTGCATCACATCACTGAGGTCGATATTCTAATGGGATCGATATTCTATCAAAAGACGAAGAACATTGCATGCTTTCAAAGAAACGAAGGTTTTTTGCCTTTTAAATCAGAAAGAAGTCAGCGTTCTACTAGTTATTAGTTCTTCCATGCATCATTCATCTCTTGGATTTTAACAGCAAACAAGTGCAACATCTAGAATTTTGGGTGAAAGGCTACATATAAGTAACCTTATCATAAACAGAGAATCAAAGTGTGGAGGTCAAATTTACTTTGTTGACTTCAGCAAGAGTATAAGTTGAAGACGATGATTGAATCACCGTTCTTTTTATAAATATCAATACTACATCTGTGAAACTAGCTGATGAAGTCATAAATAAAGCAATTCAAACAAAATCAAAAGCGAAAGGCATCTGAAAAAGAAGGGAAAAAAAAGAAAAACGAAACGAAAATGGATCTCTTTGACCTTTTATTCAGAGATTCGACTTCTTCATCAGTGACCTGACCTCCAAAAACCACCTTGCTGATCCCATCAGACGGCTGTCAATTGTATTTCACATTATGAATCCATGATCAAAACCCTCGACTTCACTTATTCTTAACCTAACAAAATAGTAAAGGAAAAATTAGCTCCGTTGGCAAACGAAAGTGAATTACCTGGTGAGAGCGAGCCGAAGTGGGAGGTGCCGGAGAAATTTCCGGCGGGTTATCGCTCCATGTCAGCAGATCCGCCGTCGACGTGTGTGGCTTCCTCACCGGCGTGCTCTTCTCCATCGCTAACGTACTTCCTTTATATATATATATATATTTTCACACGCCTAAATGCACTCCTTTGAATGGAAGAACAACAGAAAAAAAAAAGAAAAAAAAGCAAATCGTTATTGAAGATTTGCAGGGTTTGAAGAAAGGAACAAAGGGTCAGATCTGAATGGGAATACTAGAAAGTTCCTATTTTGCTTTCTCTGAGATTTTCCTCCTGTTTGTTGTTGGGAGCTGATCAGCTAAGCTACTGGCTCTTATTTATACTACTAGCTGACGTTTTCGAGACATATACATAACTACAATCACGTCCTTATTTTCCTTGAAACTATACTTTGACCCCTCTCACAACTCTATTATTGGGTTTGGTCAGCCACTTATTAAAAGTACGTTCTTTCTGGTCCCTGGCAATTGCAAATAGCAGCTTGCAATTGTTCGTATAAGGTACGTTGTAGAGACGAATTATGAAAGGTTAAGGGTGGTGTTGAAGTTTTGTAACTGAGAAGGGGTCTTTTGTAATAGACTATGAATACAGGGTTTGTTAATCGTAGTTGTTCCTGCGTTTTAAATTTGCGTATCGTATAAACGGGAGAAACTGTAGAGAGAAAACCGGAGTGGTCTTGGTGTTGTTGGTGGTAGCAGGTTTAAATTTTTAAAAATTTAAAATTCTTTCTCTTTTAATAATACGTATACTATATTTAATTATTTTCCTCGATGTTCTTACTGTACGGCACGTGTGCTAAGTTGGATGGCACGTGACTGACACAGACCGAATAGAAATCCATTTCTTCTAATAGAGAATCAAATTGTGAATTGCAAATTTGCAAATATATCTATTTAGAAATAAGAATAAAATAATAATAAAAAAAGCTGACTTGGTGGTAAAGCCATATTCGTTATATATCCTTTGGCATCGCATCGCTTAGCCGCTACTGTAACGGAGCTAAACGGCAATAAAAATATTCGAATTCTTTCAAAATATAACCTATTTTCTCTCCAAAGGCATAGAGATGCAAAACTTGTGCCTCTTTTATCGCACCCAACTCAGAGTATGTTACATAAAACATTATAAAGAACATTAATCAAAAGGACGTACTGCAATTAAATGAAATCCTAATTAATTCGAATTTACTTCCTTTAGATGTACGCACTTTACAAAAATATGACAAACATTGAACAAACTTACATCCCATCAAGGCTACGCTTACTTACCTTAGAGATGGATGATGAATCAATGTGATGCGGTACGACCCCGATCAACAAGATTTTTGGTCCGGGAATTGAGGTGAGGGCCAAAACGGATGAAATCGTGGACGGGATATGCGAAATAGAACTGAAAAGTAAAGGAACACAGATTTTACGTGTTCGGATTCGGGTGAATCCTACGTCCACGGGCCGCCGGAGAATATTCACTATTAACGGGAGAGGATTACACACTCTACCTCACTTTCTCTCTTATTTACAAGTGATTCTCGGCTATGAACAGTGTGAAGAAGATAAAGAGAGAGAGAGAATATCTATGTGTGTTCTTGGTGTGTTAGTGTGTGTGGGGTGTGTGACTTATGGTGTAAAATGGACAAAGAATCCTATTTATACTGTAGGGCGGCTAGGGTTTCGTACAGCCCTCTCTCGTCAGGTGTCCCGGTCAGCTCCATAGCTCTGTCGATTGCTTCATTCGTTCCCTCCTGATAGCTTCGTAGCTTCCTGAGATATCTCCCTCCTCAGGTCTCCCGTACGCCTCCTTAGCTCTCTTAATTATTTCCTTTGGTCCCTCTGGATAGCTCCGTAGCCTCCTGGGACATCTCCCAGCTCCTCTGAACCTCACCTTCGTACACCGTTCTGGTCGGACCTCGTACCTGGTCCTTACCTCCTTCAGACCCATCTCCTACTACTCCATTCTTTGTAGGTTGTCAGGTCAGGAGGAATGCTGTAAGGTTTACCCCTATCATCCAGTCCCCCTACTCTGAGTTGCAATACGCTAAGTATTGCAGCTCGGAGTATTAAGAGAGCATTCCTCTTCTCGTGTCCTTGAATTTCTTCCGCCATTTTCTACCATTGCCCAAGAAGTCCCAAACAGCGTAGGACTTCGCTGCATGTTGATGGAAAACTGATCTTAGGAATTCTGGTAGAGCAGGTTCCCTTTACTGACAGGAAGCTGCACTTGAGAATCCTGATCATACAGATCAGGTCTTTATAAGTCTGCGGAGAGCTGACTTCGAACGATCAGACTAGATAACCCAAGTCTCCATCTCTCAGTTGGATCTGGACTTAAAACGTCGTGACGGGGTATGTCAGATATTTGCTTGCCAGCTTGGAGCTGGGCTTGGAAACCTCGAACAGACGAGGAGGCCTTTTACACGCCGACATAGAGCCGGCTCAGAAAATTCCCAGTAGATGAATTGGGTCTTATCCGGTCAGCATAGAGTTGGACTTGTAAATTAGGATCGACTAGACCGAGCTTGTGGGTGAGGACTAACCTGGAATCCGAAGAACTGAACTGAGAGCTGACCCGGATCTTGGGAATCCTGATGAGATAGACCATGTCTTCGTTCATCAATTCGAAGATGGACTCCTGATCGAATAGATCAGATCTCTTTGTCGACGGAGAGCTTACGCAGAACCCCTGCTCCCCAAAACTAGGTCTTCGTATGTTAGCATGGGAGGTCAGTCCCCCTGCTGTGGACTTTGTCCGTCTCCCTTGGTAAGTAGGATGTCTGCTCCGCTGGCTAACTTCTGATTGTGGCTGGTCCCCATGGAGCTGTCCGAGTTGCTGAAGCGTAGGGATACCACGATCAGGCAGTTGGATGTTGAGATAGCAAGCTTGCGGCAAAACAGGAACAGCTCATCGAGTGCGAGGTTGCAAGTCTGTGGCGAAGGATCAGAAAACCAGGCTGGAGCGTCGAAGTGAAAATCGGAAAGGAGCATGGAGACTTCGCTGCTGGGTCTGGATGTCGTCCCGAATGTAGCCAACGTGGCGTACTTATCCGCCTTCGTTGTGGGGAATCATGTCTCAATCTTCCAGCTTTCCAGCTCTCCGTGGTCCCTTCCTATCAGGGCTAGCATTGAAGCCTTCTTGAGCCCGTCTGCGGCCAAACTTGAGCGAATTGGTCGTGCCGATGTTTCAGGAACGCTGGATCGAGCGTTGTCTGCCAGGTTGGAGCTGAACTTAGGTATTCCAATGAAGTAGGCCGGGTCCTCGAGTGCCAGCACGGGGCTGGACTTAGACGTCCCAACAGATAGGTTAGGTATTATGCGCCAGCATGGGACTAGACTTAGATATCTAACTCCAGACAGGTTGGTCTTTGAATGCCAGCGCAGAGATGGACTAAGATAACCAAACAAATAGCTTGGGCGTTTCCGTGCCAGTGCGGAGATGGACTTTGATATCCTCAGCGTGCCAATAGAAAGCTGATACCAGATACCCTGATGAAGTAGGTCAGGTCCTTTAACGCCGGAGCAGAATTGGTCTTAGATACCTGACAAGCAAGTTAGGCCTTCGTGTGCCAGCACAAAGCTGGACTTATATATCCAATCCCGAGTGCTTGGGTCTTCGGGTGCCAGCGTGGAGCTGGACTTAGATATCCCGATCAGATAGATCAGGTTTCCAATGCCAGCACGGAGCTGGACTTAGGTATCCCGATCAGATAGATCCAGGTTCCCAGTGCCAGCACGGAGCTGGACTTGGGTATCCCAACAGTTAGGTTGGGTTTCCTGGGCCAGCACGGACCTAGACTTAGATGTCCCAACAGTTAGGTTGAGTCTTCTGGTGCCAGCGCAGAGCTAGACTTATATCCCAATCAGATAGATCAGGTTCCAGTGCCAGCACGGAGCTGGACTTAGATATCCCAACAGTTAGGTTGGGTCTTCTATGCC